>QFDD01003122.1:0-14236 GCA_006871305.1 Vachellia collinsii | reverse complement strand
TCCGTTGGGTACTGATTATGAGTGTCGCTCTCAATGAAAATTTGAATTCTACCAAACCCTTGTTTCCATGTTTACCCCAATTATTCGACTCCTTCTCTTTCATCTATTTTCTCACTCATTCTATCTTTTATTCATCATCTCTATAAAGAAGAGTATACTAGAAAAAAAATTATATCTCTTACATATTTATTGATTTTAACTAATTTTAACAAATAATTCATTTTGCGTGGGTAATTGTTGCTTATATAAAAGATCAGAGTATAATCCATAAATCAATTTGTTTTCTTGAAAAATTTATGATTGGTTGATTGAAAAAACATAGGATGACATGATAGGGTCTACTATTCACTCACAAATTGCCTATCATTTTTTAGAAACTTAGCTTTGCAGTTTTATTTATGAAAAACTCTTGAATTTAGTTAAGCATAATTTATTAAACGATTAAATTTTTTTATATTTGCATTAATTAAATTATTTGAGCTTCTATCTCAATATGAGAAAAATGTTTACAAAGAACTAAAAACAACTCTTAAAATTTTTTAAAAAAATTCAGACAGATTTAAGAATTTAATATAATAAAAAGTAAATTAGCAAATAAAATTTATTTAATTCCTTGATTTGATGGCTAATACTTGCAGCCAAGGATCTATTCAACTAAAAATGAGTAAGGTGTCAAACTAGAGGTAGGGATTCACTACAATATGTAACATGCTCCTCACACAAATTACTTTGTGCTTCAAGTGTGACCAAAGTGCAGACACACTTGCCCCAAGTGGCAAAATTCAAATCCAACCTAAAAGGAGGCAAAAAAGTCATGTAGCAGTGCCCGAATGCAAACAAAACTGCATTAGTTTTTATTTTTTTGGGCGATAAAAATTGCATTAATTATATTATACACGCAGAAAGTTGACACAACATGCTTGTGTACTCCTGATATTTTAAGATAGCATGCAATGAACCTGAATTGCTCATCTGAATACAATGTCTTCACAGAGCTTATTAGAAATTGGACAATTGAGGAATTCATTGTGGTAGGCTGCACTTCCAATCTGAGGTCGGGGTGAAGGAAACAAATAAGATCCATATATAGAGTCTAACAAGGCAACAGTTACAAAAGCAGGACAGAAAAATTCATGATATGCCAGATGCATTTCCTTATGTTGAACACAAACAGGACTCTAAATGTTAGAAAAGTAAACACGTCTTCTTTGTCAAGTTTGCATTCAAAGAGTAATTTTGTTTTTAAACAAATCCATTAATAAGAGAAAAGAATACATAATGACGACACGGAGTGTAATATCATGATGTAGGGAGACAGACACTTGTGAATTTAACCCTCACATTCTGTTCTGACCATACTACAATTCAGCAAAAGCAACAGACTGTAAAAGGAGCTTTGCTCTTCCTTTTTTATTCCAGAGATGTTGTACTCAATAGCTAATAAATACACAAAGTTAAGCAGTCAAAACCAATGCAAGTGAACTATAAAAGTAGGCGCTGTGACGACACATATTTCAAAGAGCACTGAAAGTTCTAGCGCACACATTGGGGTCGCCATGCAAAAGAACATAGAACGCCTAAAAACATAAGCACTCTTGTTGGAAGGAAAGCTCAAAAGAAATTGAAAAACTGACTTTGGCATCACAAAATGTACTTATCCTCTTCTCCAATATGTAATGCACCCGAAACCACAAAAGAAACAACTGTGATATTTGTTTTGATTGTATGAAAACATTTAATGAGAAAAGCTTACCTTGTCCTTGGAAGCAAGATCAGAAACTATCAAAGGGGTATCTAGAGTGACCTCTTTTTGAACCGAACAATAAACGAACCTTCTAATCCAATTTCGATCCATAAGATCTTGGCTCACAAGATTAAATGAACCCTTTCGTTAATGATATAAGGTGGCAGAACTGGCATAGGATAATAGAACTCAACAAAAGACAAAAGGATTTTCAATCTTCAGGATTCCCTTATTCTACTTATGTCTCTCATATCTATATTTGTGTGTGTATCTGTAAATGAAATGGCAATTAAGTGTATTCATAAACACTGAAGAAACGCTCTGAAGAGATGTCTCATAAAGCAATATATCTCTTTAATTAAAAGTCATAACCATATGTTAGATTCATTGAATCTCATATGTTAATTCATAAATCGACATATTTAAATTCCTCAATTCATAAGGGCCTGACTTTCCAAAACATATCTTTCAATTTTAAAATATTCCAATAATATTTGTAAAGACTCTTTCTTTAATACACCCATATATTGAATTAACTGGTGGTCCTATGGACTATGAACCAGACCTAGACTAATAACACTCAGTACACTAACATGTCAATGGTCCTATGGACTATGAATTAACATCTTTTGGGTGTGCCCTAAAGGTGCTATTAGACAAACTATACCCCCACATTTCATGCTGTTAACAGCAGTTTTACACGTTAAGACGACCATGCTCATGTCCTTATCCATAACAAATGCTTTAGAAATCTTTCCACAATATCATAGGAGAAGCCCCACAGGTGATTTCATTAAGTGTACCTTTACTGAATATACCAGCTTGTAGGATTAAGAAATCATTAAGAGTTTTTTGCTCAACCCACCAAACATGCATCCTCGCAATT
The DNA here is from genome assembly GCA_006871305.1 of Vachellia collinsii. Taxonomy (NCBI): domain Eukaryota; kingdom Viridiplantae; phylum Streptophyta; class Magnoliopsida; order Fabales; family Fabaceae; genus Vachellia; species Vachellia collinsii. The sequence goes on along the minus strand of QFDD01003122.1, from coordinate 11,606 downwards.
TCCCATGCCATAGGAAAGGAACAGTGATTTATTTTAATGCTAGTAGAACTAATAAATGACTTATTCTTACCCATTAAACCTTTCTACAGGATCACCAATCACGAAGGTTCGGTTCTCATCATTGTTGTTTACAACTTGACTTTAGTCCCATCCCCTCGAATAAATGCTAATAATCTCACCCTATAGGATTTTCATTAAAAAAAATTCTCATGGTTAAGGCAAGTAAAAAAAGAGCAAGGAAAGAGACAAACTAGAGTGTTTATGCCATGAACTACTCAAGTAGGTCTTTTCTTGAAATCTTTCGCTTGCATCTTCGAGGGTGGCTCAAGGTCAACTTGTGGAGGTGCCATATTTTAGACTCTTAATAAACAATTTTGCTGTCATAAAAAGGAACAAGATATAGTTATTAAGTGAGGAGACTATTTTTAGCTTACAACAAGTAAAGAAGAAATTCTTAGGAGCATTTGGGATCCAGATTAGTGTATGACACAATTTTCTTGAGAAAAGAAATCAATGCAACTTGAATCTTATCCAACTTACAATATAATAAAAATATTTAAAAAGAAAAGAAAAATGCATGCTTTGTCAGGAATGCAACTAGTAAATTTCATTGAAATCTCCCATTAGTGTTACATAATTATTCTAAATCCTTGCATTTTACTTAGTAAATCAACCATCAAAATATAATTGCACAGTAGATTTTTCTGACAAGCTGTTTTTCTAAATGCGAACATCGTACCCATCTAACAATGATCATTCAAATCAAAACCGCAAGTGTGAAAGTAATGACCCATGAATAATTTTTTTACCAAGAGCCTAGAACAAGTTTATAATGCATACCATGTTTCTTTCTTACTTGACTTATAGTCCATAATGATGCTTGATATGGTTCGTGTGGTGGCCTCCAAAATAATTGTTGTATGGTGCGTGCCTTCAACAACTGTTCCCTATGCCAGTACAAAAGTCCAATGCAATTATCTCCAAGATATCCATATAGATGTACACGTATCTAAAGAAAAATGACTACATTTGTCTTGAGAACAACATGATTGAAAACAGTATCCATACCTTCATTATATCTTTGAGGTATGCTCCCTGAAGGCATATCATTCTCAGGTACACAGCCTGAAGCGAACAGAGGCGTTGAAGTACCATTATTCCAACATCTTGGATTCTAACTCGGAGGAAAATGCACTAATGGGTCAGCAATAGTTTGAATTAAATCAGAAGTTGATGATCCAGACTGCATAGGACACCATAAGAGGTGGTTCAAAGGAATAGAAGACCTATTACCCACTTTCCACTTTTAATGATCAGTGATAATTTCAGAACTCTAAAAAATACCTTTCCAAATCCAATAGCAATCATAAGTTTTCTTAACCAAACTATCACTTTGTAAATCAAAATATTTCACCCTACAAGTATTCGAGAGCAGTGCTCCCTATAAAAGCAAATAAAGTGTGCTAGAGAATATAAAGAAAAAGAATAATAAAAAAAAAAGATAATTATCTAGTACAATTTAAAATATGTAGAGTTTACACCGTGCTCCATTCTCCATCTCAAGTTCAAAATAAATAACTATTTAATTAGATAAATAGACTCTAATAAACTAAATTAATCGATTAATAATTCTATATATGCACATATGTAAATAAGCAAGAACATACAAAATTAAATAAATAAGCTTATTGAGAAGAAATAATCTCAGTAAAGTGATAATAAATCATAACAATTAATTGATTGATTAACCTTTAACACAAGCAAATGAGTGAATGAATAATTTATTAAAATTTACAAAAATAGCTGGGGGCAATGAACACCATAAACTTTCCTTGCATGCAAAAGTACATATAAAGTTATTGAAATAATGCAAACATAATAACCATACATATTAGTTCATGAAAAAAAAATATATAAATAAAATGATAATAAATAACAAATAACTAATTAATTTTCAACAGCAACGAAATAAATGAATGAGCAATTTCTTAAAATTCAAATAATAAATAATAAACATACATATTAGTCCATGAAAAATCATAGTGCACTATATAGATAGATAATAACAGTGAATATAAGATAAGAAAACTAATGTTGAATAAAGGGGAAAAGAAAAATAGAGATAGATTAAAATCAGTCATCAATTTCATAATTGAAAGCTGGGAAGCAATGTGCTTAGACTTATGCACTCACGGGTAAAATAAATCTTGAAATTAGGCTTTAGCTATAGGAAATAAAGAGGGAAAGTAGCTAGAAGAGAGACAAATTGAATTGGCTCAGAAACTGCAAAACTCAAATAAAGCCTATTTTCCCTCTTTATTTCCTATAAAGAAATAAAGAATTCATATTTAGATAAAAAGCTTAACAAGACAGAATTCAAGTGGGATAGCCACACAAGGATATAAAGTATATCACTGAATTCACTAGCATAAGGATTCTTTTCACTCAGTTCACTTGCTCAATCACCCTACTATAAGCTTGTAGTAGTTCTACTTCTCTACCACCTATTACATCTACATCCAAAAATCAAGAGGTGTTTGTGGTTTGTAATGTATGTGTGTGTAATGAAGCGCTCAAGAATGCATCAAATGAGGAGGGTTAGTGTAAGGTGCCTAGAGCTCAGGATTTCCACAATGTTTAATGATAATCTAACTTCTTACCACACAAATGGGGCATAAGGGCTTTTTCCTTTTTCTTTTCCCCTTATTTCTTCTGTTTTTCGTCCAACTTCCCTGGGCTGTTATGTATATGCTCTTTTGACGCGAACCTTCATATTCGTGTGCTACAATGCATATATCAATAATTGAGAGTAAAACAACCATGTAACCAATGTGCATCATGGAGAGCTTTTTCCTTATGTATCAAGAAGTATAAACTAATATCTGAATCCTAACGGTCTACTCTATGATAATGCATGACAGATATAAATATAAATTACTGGAACAATTAAAAATATAATGTAGAAAATTCTGTGTTGATAATCTTCTGAAATATTTATTAACTAGCAACCGTATGCTAATATAAGAGATGATGGGCCTATTGGGAATTACAAAATTTTGAAAAGGTAAAAGGTTTTCAAATCAATCCTCTTACACTTAACCCTTGCATATAAGGGACAGAAAAGGAAGACTACTAACTCCTAATCCAATTAAAAAAAAAAATCTCATGGCTAATGCAAGTAAGAAAAGAGCAAGAAAGTAAAGAGACAACATGGTTTGTTTATACCGTTTTAAGGTCTTGAAATCGAAATTCTCATTCTTGATAAGAAACATGAACTACTCAAGTAGCTTATTGCTTGAAATCTCTCAATGACATCTTTGAGTGGTGGCTTGAGATCAATTTGTGGAGTTGCCACATTGTAGGGTGTAGGGAGATCACCGTTGCAGCCTCTAAATAAACAATTATCGTGGCACTATAAGGGGGAAAATGTTTAACCATATAGTAGGATAAGATTACTTTTAGCTTGCTACATGTAAAGAAGCAATTCTTGGGAGTTGAGATCCACAATAATGTATGACATAATTTTCTCGTCAAATGAAATCATTTTCTTCTTGATCCTTTTTAAACTTCTCCTAGAGCAATTAATCATGCAAAATGAACAAGATACCCAAGAATAAAAGTTGTAAAACTAACAAAAAATGATAATAGTATAAAGGTTTTTCTTTTTCTTATTGTTCTTTATTCAACTCTGCTTCAATCCATTGAATAAAACAAATTAGTTTTAGAAGAACAAAAGTTATAACTATAAGAACCAAGATAACGGCATAAAGGTGAGCCTAAGCCTTTCTTTCCTTTTGTGTTCTTTTTCGTCTTAGTCATTCTTTAACCTTTCCTGCAACAATCCATCATATAAAATGAACTAGTTTCATAGGAAAAATCGCATGAACAATCATCCTAATGGCCAATTATGACAATATGTATGCTTTGTCGCTTTTCCCAAAACCAAAAGTGCCAAAATTGCACAGGTGTGACAACTCTTGGGCAATTTCCTCCTACATTTAATTCTTGTAAACAAATTAAGGATCAAACTTGTGAGGAAAAAATAATCCAAAAATGCACTACAAAAAGCAGGAAACAATCATAGCCGGTATTGCAAATTTATTGTGCCTATACTGCTATCCAAAAATAAGCAGACAATGGAGGCTCATGCAATTTATATTATAAGCTCCGCATCAAGTTTTCAATTCTATTTTTTATATGAAAACTCTCCTTGGAGAAAAAAATTCATTGATCATTTGTTCCTAGTAAGAAGCAACAACCATGACACTCATCAAGCCTTTGTAAAAAAGCATGCTTACTGTATAGAAAAACAAATCCAAAAACTGATATTGATCTCCGTTTATTAGCACAATAAAGGAAAAACAAGAACCTCAAATGATACAAAATGCTCAATCAAAATTTGAGCTTGCAATGACATTTATATAATATTTGTCCCCAACAAGAAAGCTATAACATTGATACCAACATTCATATTATCAGAATATTTTCATCTTGGAATGTCACTAATGAGATTACTCCCTATCTGTGATAATTAAAATTAAATTCTCCTAACTATCATAAATGAATGGCTTAAGGAATATTAAGTCAGATTAGCAATTTTATCTGCCCTCAACTTTATGCAATAAAACAAAAACACTTCCAAGGAAATCCAATTATCAACATTCAAAACTAGCCAAAGAAGCTAAATCAGAAAGGTCAAAAACAAACCAAAATTATTTACCCCAAGAATAAAGTTGTCAAATAAAGAACCGTGATAATAGCATAAAAGTGAGCCTCAACCTTTCCTTTCATGGTGTGTTCCTTTTCTTCTTGATCTTTCTTGACCTCTCCTGCAACAATCAATCATATAAAATGAATTATTTTCGCAACAATGGAGGTTGAAAATCTAAGAACCAAGATAATAGTATAAATATGAGTCTAAGCCTCTCATTTCTTTTTGTATCCTTTTCCTTCTTGTAAAACAAAATGAATTAATTACCCAAGAATAAAGGTTGTAAAACAAAAAACCAAGATAACAAGATAAAGGTGAGTCTTAGCCTTTCCTTTCTATTTGTGTTATTTTTCCTCTTACTTTTTCCTCAACCTCTTACAACAATCCATCATATAAAACGAATTAATAAAGGTGGTAAAACTAAGAATCAAGACAATAGCATAAAGGTGAGCCTAAACCTTTCCTTTCTTTTTGTGTTCTTCTTCTAGATCATTCTTCAACCTCTCCTACAACAATCCATCATATGTAATGAATCAATTTCTAAAAAATAAAGGTTTTAAAACTAAAAACCAAGATAATAGCATAAAGGTAAGCTTAAGCCTTTCCTTTCTTTTTGTGTTCCTCTTCTTCTTGCTCTTTCTTCAACCTCTCCTGTAACAATCAATCGTACAAAATGAATGAGTTACCCAAGAATAAAAGTTGTAATCAACAGAACAAAGAAAATAGTATAAAGGTGAGCTTTAGCCTTTCCTTTATTTTTGTGTTAGTTTTCTTTTTTCTCTTTCCTCACATCTCCTGCAACAATCCATCCATCGTATAAAACGGATTAGTTTCCCGAAAATAAAGATTATTAAACTAAGCAACAAGATAATAGCATAAAGGTGAGCTTTAGTCTTTCCTTTATTTTTGTGTTAGTTTTCTTTTTTCTCTTTCCTCACATTTCCTGCAACAATCCATCCATCGTATAAAACGGATTAGTTTCCCAAAAATAAAGATTATTAAACTAAAAAACAAGATAATAGCATAAAGGTGAGCCTAAACCTTTCCTTTCTTTTTGTGTTTTATGGCTTCTTGTTCTTTCTTCAATCTCCCCTACAACGATCCATTACACAAAATAAATCAGATTTCCAAGAATAAAGCAACAGAAATACATAAAAAAAGTCATGGACTAATGAATGAGTCCTCTCTTGCTTCAAAGGTACATAGTTATAGACCAATAAATTGAAATACATTTCATCAAAGCATTCCAAGTCAAAATAGTATGGTTAATTATGGTACCTTGAATATGTTAGAAGGCATAAGCTTTTGGAAACGAAAACTCCTTGCTTTTCCATGATGTGTAGGTGGCTTCAATTTTCAAGCTTCATTTAGCCATTCAAATGCTTCTTGCTACAACAGTACTCCCCATAAAAACTTATGCTTATTCATAAAACAAAAACTATAACAACAATTTGAAAATAATCAACTGTATCCATCAAGACTGATTTACACTATTCTCTTAAACTTCCTAACCCCAATAGAACATCTTGGGGAAACAGTGAAATCACTATGTAAGCAATGGACAATACAAATCTCTAAACACTTGTACATACCACTTGTACATGCACTTGTACATACTCCTTGGCAAAACTCAAGATTCGAGATAAAATGCAAGTGACAAAGTGGAGAAATGACAAAAAACAAAGAGGACCAAACAATCACAAAGGAAAACAAATGGAATGATAAGAGTTATAAGCAAAGGCAAACGAAGGCAATTCAACATCTTTCCTATCAAAGTAACTACACAAGATTCAAGTTTTGAAGCACCATGGCAATAGGTTTAACAAAGTGAATCTAAGCTAATAGTCCCTCACCAAGGGCAAGTGTTTAGCTCTCTCACTCAAAGTGTCTAGGTTTGTGCTTACACTCAAATCCACCTTATCTAATCTTCTTTCTATATGCTTGGCTATTATCTATGTTCTCCACCACTAACAATCAAATGTTAATTATAGATCAAAAGGACTTTTTTTGGGTGGTAAAGTAGGCTTGGTTAAGAAACAAGTGGGAAACAAAAAAAAAAGGATATCGAATCACAAAGTAGGTGCTTTAGAATGTTAAGAGTCATTAAGGAAATCATAGGATGGAAAGAACATGCATACCAAGTAGTTTATCATCCTTAAATCAATATCCATAACAAAATGCACAAATACAAATTAAATGATCCATGCACTTAGCTTAGCCAAAGTGAGTAATACTGAGAAAGCAACTTCGGGTGTACTGTTTCACTCTCCTCACTTACTCTCTTCGGGATTCATTTCACTCCTCTCCACTAACCCAACCCCTACCATAGGCTTGTGATATTTCTAATATCTCCACCACTCCTTATAGCACTAGAGCAATGAATCAAGAGGACTTAATTTTTGGTTGTAATGTTGGAAAGGCTAAGATGGAAATGGTTGAATGAATGGCACAAGGTCACGCACTATGCACAAGCTTAGCTATAAGCAAGAAACAAAGTCAGTAGTCATGATTTTCTGCAATTTTCTATCACCAACAGAAAATCAATATCATACATTCCATGAGTCTAATCAACACATGTAAAGCTGGAAAATGATTTAGTACCTCCATCTCAGCAATTTTTTTTTCCTTTTCTTTTTCAATATATATTTTTTTCCTTTTCTTCATTTCAAGCTCTTTTGTTTCTTTCCTCTCTTTTTTTTTCCCATTCTCACACAATGTTTTTCTTTCCATTTCTTTTTTCATCTACATCTTTTTCTTTTCTTCTTTTCTTTTCTCTTTTTTCCTCACATTTTTTCTTTTTGTCAATTTTTTTCCATTCTTCCCACCATCTTTTCTTTTCTTTCCTTTTTTCTTTTTGCAACCTACAATTCTTCAATATCCAACAGGAAATACAGCATACTCAACACCAGCTTCAGGTTTTTCTACTTTGTTCAGTTTCTTTGAAATTCAAATATCAATCTCATACATAGTGCATGTGCCATAATACATTGTATGGAAAGAATAAGAGTGAATGGCTCAAATTGGCTCAATGAAGGGTTAATTTCAAGGGCTTGTGTTTGGCACAGCAAGGTGAAGAACGGAATGCCTCTATCATCTTCATGAACTCTAATGCATGCATGTGGTCTTGATCAAGAAACAAGACAAGTTCTGGAGGAAATTAGATCTAAGTGGAGTATGCACACTAATTTTAAATAGAATTAAGGCTCAAATCCTTCCAACAAGGCTTGTGCATTCCAAGCTATACTCACACAGAGCTAAACCATACACATAATCATTTTCAATGCATAAGAACATTCTATGATACCGACTTTTAGACAATCTAACATATCAGTAGCATCATATTAAGAGCGGATCAGATTTGGTTATGCAAAATGCAGATCAGGTGTAGTGAAGTTAAGCATAGATTTAGTGATGCATCAGGGTAGGCCATTTGGATCTCGCTATAAACGACATGAATGCCTTTCTCATTTCCATGTTTACCAAATGAAAAATGTGGTCTCAAACAAGATGCAAGTCAAGTTCTAGAGTAAGGAAAAGATAGGCGGTGCGCACATGAAATGAAAATGAATAGGCCCAAAAACCTCACTGGGTCATGACTACCTACTTAGGATTCACCTAAAGCCAAAACAAATGCCATGTAGCTTCTTCACTCAGCACACGATCAATCACTCATCAATTCAACAACAAATGCTTCCAAACCAATGGTTACCTCATAGTTGCAATTCCCACGTCCAAAACAAAATTTTTCAACTTTCTTTCTTTGTTTTTTTTTGTAAATTTAAAATTTTCCCATAACATAAAAACAAAGAAAGCACACAAAACACAAAATATAATAAGCAATCAATCCAGCCCAATCATATGATAAACAATACGATATAAAAGTGCATAAAGGGAAAGTGTACAACCAAGGAAGTTGCATCTCGAACTCCCTCTTGCTGCATCCCCATCCTTGTAAGCCTCATGGGTGTAGTGTATGTAATAAGTATGGGGAAGCAGAAAAGTGGGGCAAGTGCAAGGGGGGTGGACCAGCAATTGGACCCGCTAAACTATTCTTAATACATGAACCATAAATCTGGTTAAAGACATCCTCCACTAGTTCGAGAAATATGAAAGGCACACTCCTTCCTGCTGATTCATCTGCAACCATGAGGGAAAATGTATGGCAGAGAAACACTTCAGAAAATGACATGTAAACTTATAAACACCAATAATACATAAGAACAGTAACTAGGAACAGTCAATACCCCACTCATTGTCTATAAGGAAGTTAAATGTATGCCCATCACATGAGAATGTGTACTTGCTGCAGTGGGAAGGTAGCTTCTGCAAGCACTAAACAGCAATTGTACTGAAATTTCCTGCATATAGTGTGTGCTCAGCAAACACAACGGTTCCGTTAGCAACAAAGCTATAAACCAAATGCGTCTGACTCATCTCCCAGTGGTTCTAACAACCAAAGGAAATCAACAAAATGATAAAAACAGATTTTAGAGTTGAAACAAATCCATCCCTTCCTTCCGCACACAGAAAGTCCCCTCTTCCCCCTCCCAACACAAACTACAGTGAATTGGTGACAAAAAAACGAAAAGAAAATTCTAGATACAACAAGAATGTAATTAAAGCTGTAAATCTGAAATTAAATTAAGGAAAAAGGGAAAAACAAAAGAAAGTTTTTACGAACAAATTTGGAAAAGACATTCATGCGAGGGGCACAATCTTAGTTGCTACGTATGCATTAAGCCGGATCACAAGTCGGGGCCAAATAAAAGGTAAGTACAAGGGCAGAAACCAAAGCACAATTAACTTCAATTAGAAAGAATGTAAATACAATATTTCGAAATGGCTCAAACTACAGTGAGGTTGCACAATTAACAGCACTGATTCTAAACAGCATTGATTCTAAGTCCAGATGTTCAACGCATCAATCTGACACCTTGCTTACTGTTCCGTTCTAAATTGACTTGGGAATGCAAAGAGATAGAAAAAATTTTAAATCTTCATAATTTTAAAAAGAGAGAATGAACAAGATGAGACTATGAAAACAGAAAGGGAGATCATTTCGGTGCTAAGCATTATCAACATACAACTTCAGTCACTGAACTGACACATATAAGATCCTAAAGTGACATCTAGAACATTTACCTTCCGTAGGAATTTGCGAACGGCAGAGGGGTCATCAAAGTCATATGCTAAGCCGCTAAAAGGGCTCCAATCGAAGGATTCAGAGGCGGCCAAGGTCACTGAGTGGAAGGAAAAGCAGAGGGAAAAGCGCAGGCAAGAGGTTGGTGGGGCATGCAGGGATGTGGGTTCTTGGGTTTGCAGCAAAGGTTGGTCTTTCCTCGGTGAAGGAAGCAGAAGTGTGGGGCGTGTGCAAGGGGTTGGAGATTGCGTCGAGTTTTGGGAGGAGACGGATCAAACTTGAGGGGCGAGCAACGGCTAATTGCATGTGGTTCATGGCAACGGATCTTTGAGCTCTTTAACAGCACGGGAGCGGGAGGAGTCGGGAACTGAAGACGTTGGGTGAACTTCTCTTTTTTTGTTTTACGAAGGCGGTGAAGTTTTGCGGCAGATAACGGATTGATTTTTGAGTTTCGTGTGTGGCGTTTGGCCCCGCGCTTTCTCACCAAAAATAAAAACAGGAGGAGTGCTTGCGCGTTGTTAATGAAGTTGAACCGGCACCATGGTTTTTTTCTCTCTTTTCTCTTTGTTGACCATCAAAGACTACGCTTTAATTAATTGATATTTGATATTCATTGGTAGATTTGGGCAGACTAATTTTTGAAACTCCATGATTTGCATTGGGTGGAACTGTCAAGGTCTTGGAACTACCTTGACAGTTAGAAATCTAAAGTTCCAGTGTAGGAAGTATAAACCAGTGCTAGTGTTCCTTTCTGAAACAAAGATGAAGAGGGAGAAGGTAGAGAAAATAAGGAGGAAACTCCATTTTGATAATGGAAACTATTTTGATGCTATAGGTAGATCGGGGGGTTTGGCTATCTGGTGGAAAGATGACTTGACGTTGGAGTTTGGCTTTATTAGTAGGTATATAATTCATGTGGAAAATGTGAAGTTTGGACAGAAAAATTGTGGCTCTATTTCGATGGTGTACGGGCCGCAAGGTACAGCTAAGAAGCTAAAATGGTGGAAGGAGATTCAACAGCTTAATCCAGATGAGGAAGTAAAGCAAGCGGCGTTTCAGTTGGGGGGAGACAAGGCTCCTGGGCCAGATGGATTTACAGGAGTTTTCTATCATTTCTCTTGGGAAAACACTGGATCTCAGGTTTCAGCCTTAGTGCGTGAGTTTTGGGAGATTAAGGGCTGGTTGCATGCTGAAGAGGTTCAAGGAGGGGGTAGATGTGTCCAGGAGGAAGGAAGGAAGCGTTGGAGACCTCCTGAAGGTAACTCAATCAAGATTAATTCTGATTGTGCTTATAATTATTCAGAGGATAGGGCTGCTATTGCTTTTGTAGTCAGAGATGCTTCTGGTCGGCTTCTTGAGGGGGGGTGCAAAAATTATTCAAGCTAATTCGGCTCTGATGGCAGAATGCATTGCCCTTCTAGAGGCCATGAATTTTTCCTGTGTTAATCAGTATTCTGATGTTCATTTTGAGGTTGACAACAAGTCGTTGATTAATTTTCTTAACCTCAAGTCTGCTTCTGTTGATTGGAGGAGTGAGATCATCCTTGAAAATGTGTTGGAATCAAGGAAATTTATTAGGAATCATACATGTGTATGGATTCCCAGAGAAGCAAATTTAGCGGCCGACTGGGTTGCTAAAGCTTCTTTGGCAGGGTCTTGCCCCAATGATTGGGTTCGTCGACCGCCACTTCCGCTTTGTCAAATTCTTGTGAAGGATGCTGGTTCATTCGCTGTTGATCCTGGATGATGAAGCTC
>QFDD01003121.1:0-16297 GCA_006871305.1 Vachellia collinsii | reverse complement strand
ATTAATGTTAGGGCCATTGCACCTACCTAATGACATGAGTTCCTTCATCTTTATGAAATGACAACCCACTGCTAGAATGGTTAATATGGAGGCCAGACACCGACTTGCAAATTTCGACATAGAAATCATTTTCTCAATTTTCATTTAAAATAAAGAATGAAATAACTTTCTCAAATTTTCATTATCCTCAAGAAGCATAAGAATTGTATCTTCCATGAGCTGCAAGGGAGAAACCTTGATCTGTTCTACCCAAGCAACAAATGCAATTCCTCTTTCCCCCCAGCAAATATACAAAATAAAACCCAACAGCAAGGTCAAATGTGAACGGAGAACAAGCTAGAAAGAGTCATCTTGTTTTTGTTTCTGCTAAAACTCAGTTAATGTGAAACAATTCTGTTAATTTAAAATGTTTGAATGATTTGAAATATAGGCTTAGATTATTATATATTATAAATTCAATTTAATCTTATTGAAAGAGACTAAATGGATCAAAATCCAAAATGGTTTTTATGTAATCACTTTAGTTCTGTATGAGAGTTTATTGATTTTCTTACACATTGCAGCAATGAAAAGTGATTGAATTGAATATGTCTTATGCTTACAGTCTTACTTCGATTCATCAATATGACGGTATCATAAAAATGGAAGAAGAATGTCTTCCTGTGCAAGTCTAAATCATTTTGTAATTGCTGATTATGGAGGTTAACTGCAGGGTTAACTCTTTTCTATGCCCCAGATTCTTGAAGTCCCTAATGAGGAAGAGGTTTCTGTTCTCCTAGAGATCTTCAGGTGAGTTCCATGGCTTTTCCATTTCTCTTGAATGTCCAGTAATCTGAGGCTTATCATATAGTTTGATAAAATATTAGGCTGATCTTATCCTTTTCTCTTATAATTTCTTCTTTTATCTAAAAAAAGGTGGACTAGGGCCTTGATTTGAAACCTTGGGGCATCTTTGTGCTACGATATCAAATTTTATTTTTGAAAATGACGTTTTTGGTCAGCTAGTTGCATCTTCATCTTCATTGAATCTATGTTTTGTGAGGAGGCATACTATATAATCCCAATTGCTGCTATTTATTATTCATTATTCAATATAACAACCTGTAGGCTCTGTCTTGCTGGGGGAAAAGATGCTCATAGTGCCATAGTTAGAAGCATTCAGAATCTGGCAACAACATTTTTGAACTATCAAGACGAAATATTGGTAAGGATGATTGGCTGCATTATATCTTGACATAAGGACAGGATAAAGGTTCCTGTGTTTTATTTTGTGAGTTGGTTGGATCTTTGGAGGTAGTTCATATTCAAATTTAGAATTTCAACTATGCAAAAAATTAAGTTCTGGACTAGCATTTTTCTTTCTGGGTTTTTGAGTTCTGATTTTAGAGAGATATTAAGTATGCAATATTATAAGCATTCCAACTTTCCACCACAGAGACTACTAACTAATATAAATTATTTAATATCCCTGCTTTTCATATAATTTTAGAAATTATGGGATTCCTAGATATTTTTTGTTGCTGCATTAGAACATTATTGAATGATTGTGTTAATTGAGAGAGGAAAATTAAAAGGGTAAAATGATAAAGGACTTGGCCTACTGTGCATGGAAATTAGAGGTCAATTTATGAGATTTCTCTTGTATATTTTATCCACTGATTTGGCTTTTAATGGACCTGATGCTGTCTATCTTAAAGGAGGGAATGTTTGTGAAAAGATATGAAGAAAGAGGGAAGTGGCTAAAATAAATAAAGATAGTGATGAGCTGGAGGTAGGGGCAGAAGAGAGAATATATCCCCTAGTAACTAACTTGTCACAAGGTGTGTTTGGGGATGTGTGAGGAAGGGCCTGGAAGAATTGAAGAGTGTGAATTTACCAATTACACTATGTTCAGATAGCTTGGCAGCCATCATCGTCTTACTTAATCCTGTCCAACATGAGAGAACTATGCATGTTGAGATGGACAAACAGTTCATCAAAAAGAAGATAGATGGTGGTATCATTCGCTTAACTTGCATTCCTACCAGAGAGCAGACTGCAGACGGTCTCACCAAAGTACTAGCTTGAGACAAATTTGATTATTTTGTTGGCAAGTTTGACATGGTTAATATCTATGATCAAACTTTTTGGGGAGTGTGGAAATTTGATATGCTTAAATATGTAAATATTTACATTTACTAGATATGATTGTGTATGGTTCCTTTTGATCCCATGTATCTCCTTGTATCCCTATTATTTTGGCTCTAATTGATTGGCCAACTTTATATCTCTTCGATTAGTTTCAATGAAATATACAAGCATTTTCAACTCCCTTTCTACAAGTTTAAGCAAATCACAATATTTATATAAAAGTTGACCCTGGTAATCTAAAAGATTACATTTATTCAAACCAAATACTAATCGAAATAAATTCTTAAAAACGAGAAATCCTTATGATCTAAAAGATAATAGTAAATCAATATAAGATCCTAGGGTTTCCTACTTCCAGTAGGAGTCTTCCATCTTCCATCTTCCATCAAGTTGTTATTAAAACCTTTCCCATGTTAGGGAGTTATTTGTGAGGGCAAGAAAATAATGTATGATTTTCAGCTAAATATTTCAAATCCTCCAAAGTTCTCCCCATTCTATGTTCTTAAGTTACCCAATTTGGAGATTTTGAAGGGGAAAGTTTTTCAACTAGGAACATTTATTCTTTTTTTCTTATAGTTATGTATCCTCCTGTCTCCTTAAAATTCCCTTGCGTACCTTACCACTTATATAACATTAGGAGGTTTTGTATCATGAAAGAAAGATAATTTAATGAAATTCCATGTTGGCTGTTCAGAAGGTCTTAATTCTGTACTGTACCTGTAGATGTTGTGTAGTTTACTGATGAAAAGCTGTTTGGTTTGCTATGGGAAATGTACTTCTAATACAGATGAAGCGGGAGGAATTGCTTCAGTTTGCACAAGACGCCATTACTGGGTTGAAAATCAATTCTGATATTGCACGGTCAGTATGAATCAATGAGTTTTGTTGGCACTTTCTTCAGACCTTGTCTGTGGTAAATGTACATTCTGGATTTGATCTGAGATTTAATTGAAGAGTTTGTTGACTGTTGTTGATGTAGTCTGAAAATAGGCTTACTCAATATTAATTGGTTTTTAGCCTTTTCTCACATTAGTTAGTGGAGTTTTCTATGTGTTATAAATATAAGATTCCCCTGGGAAATGTCAGGGGTCTTGAAAGGTAGCTCTAGTTTTATCTTGGGACTTGGATGGCAAGCGGTGATTCCCTCCATGCCTTGATAGTATTGCACATTTTCTGGCCTGATTCTACATCAGATATCTTGTTGAATACCTGTTGGTCTGTAAATATCTTTGAAGCATCTTAAATGAGTACTATGTACTTGCACTCAACTCACGCCTAAGTTCTTTGCTATAAAACCCAACATGGGTTTAATGTAGATTTTGGATGCCTCTGTCATTGATGGCGATGCATGAATTGTGATGGGGCTGTGGTTGGCTCGGATAGTTTAAGACAGTGAGAAATCTATATTTTAGAAGGCTGTGATTAGGGTCTCACTTGTCAACAATTCGAGACTTGAACTTAGATGGATCTAAAATTGGGGCTTATTATGTAGTGGGTTGTGATTGAATTAGGAGCTGAACGTGGCTTATAAGAATCAAGACGAGAACTGTAAAATTTAGATGAAAACTTGTCAATTTTTAGTATGTTTAGATGAAAATTTACAGTAACATTAAATCTAAATTTTTTAGAGAAGTAATATATAGTTAAAGTCCAATCTTGGTGTATTTCATAACTGCAGACTAGATGATGAGTCCTCTAATCTTAGGAGAAAGCTCATCCAGATGGAAACTTCACAGTCATATTCAAATGAAGGGCATATGGCAGCTGAAGAAACAATAAAGGTGTGTGTCTACTGTCTATCATAGTTCCCCTTTCAATTGTCTTTTATGATCTGGATGGATGTTTGCCGGATGACTGAGATATGTGAATGTAAAAATGCTCCCATGCAATTTTTTTAGGAAAAAGAATATTCAATCAGCCTTTCAATCTTGCTAGAACAAGGGATAGTATAAGTAACTCATGCTACATGCTTTGTATTGGTCAGAATCCTATGATCCCAATTTCAAACTTTCATCTCAAGGGAGATTTGTTAATTTATTCAAGATTGTTGGCTCTTGAATTCTCATTTTCCCCCCTTTTATTATCCTCACCCACCTTCTCGGCTTACCTCAAGTGTTGCCCTTGTTTTCCCCCCTCAAAATATTTCTATTAAGCATTTTATTTTTACCACTTGATGGCATTAAACTTCTAGTCCTTGGCTACATTTTTCCTTGAATATGTATCTCAGAATATAAACCATCATGAACGCATAAAGATCTATTGTGAACTATATTTGGGACTTTGTGGGAGAGTTTCAAAAAGAAACAGGCACATACAAGATCAGTCTGACAAAAATAAAGGTTTTTAACTTTTAAGGGACTTGGGCTCTTTCTCTTGGACCATATAACTTTTACCATGTTTTAAATTTATCAAATGAAGTATAAGTGTATAACCATGGAACCATTTTGCAGGCTTTGAAAGTGGCCCTTTCACAGATTCGAATTTGTTCCAGACTTGAAGAACTATTACTGAAGAAAAAAGTTTTAAACACTGGAAAATATTCTGAGATTCATGCCCAAAAGGTATAATTCTTTGAAAGGGTTAGGAGCAACATAATTTGAGGTTATTAGTTAATGCATGGTCTGCAGACTTTTAATATTATGCAACCTTTTTTCAATATAGCCAGTCCCATGCCCAGATAAAGCAGGGTTACGTTAGGCCCTTGACAGATAATGTAAAACTTTGTTGGATCTTTCTTTCTTTCTTTGCTTTTTATTTTTGAATTAAAAGGGCAGGCATTAATGGCTTAAGGTTACAAGTGAGATCAAACCTGCAAATTCCCATTGATTGGGGAGTTCTCATGCCCCTAGGCTACAAGGCAATTAGCAACTTTGTAGAATCTTTCTAGGACATGATACCCCATGTAATGGGATAAGGCTTATTGTCATTGTTTATGTTTAGAACTTGTGATCCTTCATATTGCATTAGATGAGATGGAAATTCGTTCCTACCTTCTTATTTCCTTTCCTTTTCTTTCTCGTCATTTTCATGCCTTTTTAATTATATTGCTCCTAATATAGCTTCATATGTTGTAATTTTATATGCTATATAATTAAAGCCTGGCCTTCTTAGGACTGAGCAATGGGTTGACTACCAACCTGATACTTCCTGCTTGTGTACCCCTATTTACCAGATTATAAAAATAGTTATTGAAAACAGTAAGATTGGCGATCATGCTATATGCATTTAAGAGTCATTGTACTTCCAATGTGTATGGTTGCTTCTATGAGATTTATAAACTTTGAAAATTTGGCACCAGTTATTGTTTGGACTCTAGCTGGACTCAAAATGTCACTAGTTGAAGTAGAATTGGCAGAACCTGCGTTTTTTTGGTGTTTTGATTATATTTGGTGAAATTTTAACTAAATGTAATTGGGTAGGCTATCTTGTTGAAGAATTAGTCAGTGAACATGGTTTGATATATCTACGCCAATATTGTGATTTTTACAAATAGGTTGACAAGTTGAAGGTATTGTTGGAATCTCTAGCCAGCTCTACTGCAAAAGCTGAAAAACGTATTTCAGATAACAGGTAGAAAATCAAATTATTAAATTCTGTTTTAAGTTCTCTATTTCATGTTATTTATCTGATCTCTGTGAAATCATGTTTATGCTTAAGGTCGAAACTGTATTTTTGCTCTTATGGGAGGGAGGGAGGGAGGGAGGGAGGGAGAGGATACTCTATTTTGTGAAAGCACATCATTTTGCTTCAAAATTTAGTAATATGTTTTTTTCTGTTCTTGGTGAGTAAGTTTTAATCTGTTAGGACCACTCTTGGAAACTAAGGAAAATACATGGAAAGGGAAAGATACTTTTTGTTGGTCAGCACTTTGACTTACCATTTGGAAGAAAGAAATAGGAAATAGAGCCACTGTAGTATGGCTGTGGACAAAGTCTATAGGCTGGGGCCTGTGACAGTCACTTTTTGGGTTCTATAAATCTTCCCTTCAGTTTAGTAGGAGGCAGCGAAGAATTTTGAAATATAGAATGGCTAAGGGCTGAGGCCTGGAGAGAGCCAGTCCTCTTGCAAGATTGGTAAGGGTGGAAGAAGGTGGTCTTCCTTCATCATATTTGGTGTATCTGCAAGTCTGTTGGTGTTGTATGTTTATTGTGTTTGTTGTTAGTTTTTGTTCTGTTCTGCTTGTGAGAGTTATTTCTGTGAGTGTACGTGTTATTTGTATTCAAGGTGTAATCTTTTCTCTTATGTCAGTGTAAAAGTGTAGCCGTTTACCTTTTAATGTAATAGAATTTAAGCTTTAATTGTATTTCTGTGTGTAAATCTGTCTTTATGTATCAATGGTCATAACATATTCTAAGCTGGAACTAAATAGGTGAAGTTTGATACTTTCATGTAAGAATCCTGATGATTTATTTATTTTTGTTTACCTCACAAGTAAAACAGTTTTGGATTATAGTTTGAAAACTGGATAAGGAAGAAATCTATAATATTGTTCTTTTATTTCTTAGAAACTTTGAAAAACTGTTGGGAAAGATACCCAGAGTTCAGATGTGAATTTCTTAAAAATTTATTCACATAAATAATCTGAAGTCCATTGCTGAATATTCATTACCCTATGGTGACCCTTTCAGTGCTTTGCATTTCACATGTTGAAGACTGCACAAAATAAATATAAATTAAAAAGGCATTTAGGTTCTCATTGGTTCATAATCTCCTTTAGATATGTCTTCTCTACTGTTAATTTTTTGGCTCTTTATAATTTGATAGACTACAAAAAGAGGAGGCATTAAAAGTTCGAGATGCCAAAGCAATTGAAGCTAATGGGAAAGAAAAGGTGATGCATTCTCACCCTTTGCCTTTTACCCGTAGTTTTTAATGATTCAGGGCATATGCTTGCAAAAATGTGCTTGGGGATCTATGGCACCAGATATTATGCATGGCAATCTTAAAATGCAACATAAATTACACTGCTTCGGGTCCATAATATAAGAGTTAGTTGAAGATTGGATTTGGTTCTAAATATAAGGTCTCAATCCATTTTGTCTCCTGAGGTTACAATATTTTCTTCGTAGTATCCACATTAATCGCATACATTAATGGGTTTTTATCCAAGGATAGTTAAGATGAAAGATGGTACTTTAGAAAAATCAACTCGTTTGTTATAAATGACTAACTCAACTAACTACTTTAATCTACCTAAGTTAGTTATCTTACTCTTATATTAAAAACAAGGGGTAGTGCATAAAATAAAAACAAATGACCAATAATATTGCCTGTAATTACTTGCAAACATATTTTGTATCATTGGAAAAATAATGAATTGAGAGGGACCTCTTGGTTAACAATTTAATTACAGATTCGGTTTTTTTTTTTAATTAAGCATATATATTTAAGGTACTGTTGAGCACTAAATGTGAACACCTCTCGCAGTAAGAATTTGAAACTTGGTTCATCACATTGTGAGGGGACTAGCCCCTTTCACTTACTTTGACTTGCTTTTTTTTTTTTTTGGATGACAAAAGTTAAAATGTGGGAACCTCGCTTGGTATGATGAAAGGCTTTTGGGTGGAATTGAAATAGGAAATGGTATAAGAATTGTCATTGGAAAAAGAGTAGGGTGAGTTTTAAAATGTGTTTGGTATGGAGGGAAACTTTTGTATCCTTTTCACCCTCCACTCTTAGCCAAGAGGTAGAGTTTATTTATTTATTTTTTTGTGGGTAAGTTACCAAGGGTGTCCTTGAGCCACTTTGGGCTTGAGATTAATATCTTTCAAAGCTTAGAGCATAAAGGTTTTCGCCTCTTCCAATAAATGTGCTTCTTGAAATTCGAACTTGTATTCTTCTCCTTATGGGGTGAGGCCACCTCCACCTCAACCAACATCTTGTTGGTGCCAAGACGTAGAGTTTGATGGGGGAAGACAGTAGATGTCTTGTTGGTGAGATTTCCTCATGTTTATGAAATACAGTTGTTAAAAAAAATGTGTTTGGCATAGAAATGGAATTCTTGAATATTGCTTATTTAAAACAAGTATTCATATTACCAACATTCCAAAATACCCTTGTTGTTTGAAAAATAGTAAAATACAAAGAAAGCCCTCAACTCCACAACCCTCCTCTACCACCCCTCACAACAATAACCACCAAAGAGTGGCCACACCAGAGCACAGATGATCACCAGAACCACATGAGGATCCACTCAATCAATTACAGCAACAAATTATGAATATTTCATTTCAGAATATGAAAACAATTACAACACGGCTGAAACCCATCCTCATTGATTTTCTGAAACCCATTTGTGAGCTTTCCACCAGCTACTTCCACAGAGTAACAGTTAGAAAGATGAGAACCAATGAGCTCCTCAGTCGCTGAGTTCTCCAGATCATGAGCTTCTCCATTTGCGATTTGGACATCATTGCAGACTGATGTTGTCTTGCAATGGTTGTCAGAGATGAGGGAAGGTGGACTAGTCGATAGGAGAGCAAGGAGTCAAAAGGGCATGGAGGCGACTTGCAAGGCTGTTAGAGATGGAGAAAGGTGGAAGAGTCTGCAAGAGGGGGAGGAGTTGAAGGGCATGGAGGTGTGAGTGGGAGGGTAAAATGGAACTAAGGAACTGATTCTATGGAATTCAACCCATTCGATGGGTGATGGCATGTAATCCAATTCTGGGATTTTTGATGAAATCAGATTTCATGAGAATCATGATTAAGACATACCAAACATGCATAAAGGAGGAATCTATTTCTGATTCTGTTTCTCTTCCTAATTCCAGTGCATCAAACGCAGCCTAAGGTTTTTACTCAATATAGAATGCTCAAGGGCAAGACATGGGTTTTAGGTTGTTGAAGTGACAGTGGCAGTTGAGATGGTGCTGAAAAAACAGCATATGGAGGAAGGGGAACAGGGATGAAAAGAAAGGAGGGATTTTCTGGAAAAAGACCCGGGAAACAGCTAGCCTATTGAAAGTTATCATTTGTCTTGTGCATGTTGTTCTTGTTGTTTCTTTTTCTGTGCATTCATTTTGGATGTTGTTTGCTTTATTATGCATGTATAACCACGGTGCTGTTGGTATGTTTAAGTGCTCCGTTGCTACTCATGAAGTGTTTATGTTCATATATTCCATTTCAGAAGTCTTTTGAGTTCTCCGTGTTGCCTCTGGTAGGATAGGTTCTAAATTTAGAGTATTATGCCCTTTTAAGAAGCTGTGATTCCATCTTAACCTTTAATGGAAGTGTTACTGTGATCTTCCTGTGTTGTTTAGTGTATTTTACTCTAATTTGTTTTCAGGAAATAGTTGCTGAGATATTAGAGCTCCAACAGAAAAAAGATGATCTTGAAGCTGAATTGAAAAAGGTATCACTATCAGTCATCTTTCTGTGTTTTTTTAGTTCCTTTTTTTGTTTGGTTTGCCACCCCCAACCAAAACACCCCCACCCCAAAAAAAAAAAAAAAAAAACACAATTTCAGACTGAGGCAACTGTGGAATCCGCAGAAAGGGTTAATATTAATTCTGCATCTTTGATGACCTTGGCTTGAGTTATTGTGTTGTTATATATACACAGAGATACAAGCATGACATGTACCATTATTATAATATTGATTGCTACCCTCTTTGTGTCTTCTCTGCTGTACTCATCTATCTTTTTAAACAACGGTGCTTCCCTGATGAGAACTTTGCATATAAATATTGGAACCTAATGAAAGATTTTCTCGTTACTGGCACACAAATATGTTTCTGATTATGACATTTTAGGGGTTGCATTGAAATTTTCAGTGGAGTTCTTTTGGCTTCACTTCTCAACTAATAGTTTATATTTCTGTATTACGATGGAGTAAGCTCCTTTGCTCCAAGAAACTTGGATTCAAAACTCTTTGCTTTTACAGCTTACTTTAACCATAACATAGGCATAGCAGAAGCATGAACTATAACTCGTCTGATCTTCATATTCTCTATAGGGTTGTTTATTTGTTAACTTCTTATTCTTGTGGGCCTTATGTGATGTTTCTTCTGGCAACCTAAAATGATTACACACCTTTGTAAATTATGTAGATGCTCGTTGAGAAGACCTTTCATGGCCTGTGTTTAAACTTGTTTAGGATTTACTACGGTTGCCCCAGTTTTCTTTGAATTAAATAGTTGAAATGAGGCCTATGTGCAGGTTAATACTTCTTTGGCTGCTGCTCAAGCACGGTTGTCAGATGCAAGAGAGGAGAAGTACCAATTTGAGGAAGCAAACAACCAGATAATTGAACACTTGAAAACAAAGGCATAATATTTTTTCTGTCTATCTGTTGTTGGATACTAGGTGTAATCATGCTTAGCTTTGCCTTAATCCAGTGTTGCTTTCACCATCAAGATGTTGCAAATATAGATTCAAACCTTCTATTCACAGGAAGATGAACTTTCAAAATCTATTACCTCATGTAAGATGGAATCAGATGTTCTGAACATCTGGATTAGATTTCTTGAAGATACTTGGGATCTCCAGCGATCAAGTGCAGAAATTCATGAGAAGCAGGTCAAGTAAGTATTCAGACTTTCTGCAAATTAAAATGATATGATATATTTCAACAGAAACTTAAGAACATAGTAATTCTGCCTTTATTTGCTTCTGATAATTGACAAAGCGATACTTCCTCTAATTATTATTATTTAAAGTGGTGAACTGGAGAAGCACAGGGACTATTTCGTAAACTTGGCCATTCAACTTCTTACTGCCTACAAGGTATTGATTTTCCTTCCATGACTCAGGTAGAAAAGGGATGTAATATGCTATATATTTATACATTTGTAGTTTCTCACTCTTTTTTAATACAATCTTCTCTGTCATGCACAGAAAGAATTGGAGCCTTGGGTCACTCGTATTGGGTCTTTCGTGGAGAACCTAAAAATTTTAAGTCATGGGTAAGGTCCTTTTTGTTTTGAAGCTTAAATAAATTGGCATGTGTTTTTATATATATTTATCTACTCCCTAAATTTCTTTCACCTGAGCTAACAGGTCAGGGATACCATCCCATACAGATAACGAGGATATTAATTTAAGTCCAAGGAAAAGTCTTGAGGAGGAATATTTGGCTTACGAAACCAAGGTATGGATTTTCTAATAATACCACCTACAAGTGATTGGCTTGTTCACCCATGGCCTTCCTTTTATCAGTTGTTTCCAGTCGGAGTTAATATGAGGGATTGTGTAGTTGTTAGTAATATGGCTTGGTTGTTAAGTAACAAGTTGTAAGAAGGTCAAGTCTATAATTGGGATTGTCTTTTTATATGTGTTCAGATGAAAAGGTATGGGCTGTTGATGAATCTTGAATGAATTCTTTTTCAATTCCTTTCTGCCTACAGTCTTCGCAATGTTAGGTTGTATTAATTTTTTTTTTTGCTAGTTCATTTTTGTCTGTTTGGTATGGTTGATTTCAAGTTCTGTTGAAATTTTCTCCTATCTGATTGATACGAGTTTATTGTCTACAAAGAAAAAGAAATAGCGCATTTAATATATTTTTACTTCATGATGGTTTTCTCCCTTTATTTCAGATTATAACGACCTTCAGTGTAGTGGATAGCATGAAACGGTATTTTGATGCTCAACAGGGGAAAAGTTCCAGGTTTTGTATTGTGTTTGATCTTATATTTCCTCATTGAAGAAACTTATGCGGTTGCTTTACCAACTTGTGGATGAGTTTCTGGGTTTGAAAATAAAACTGATGCGGAATGTTACATTAAGCTGTGATTTTTTTTTTTTGGGGGTCTGTTATCGAAATACAAGATACTGCAATATAATTCCGTCTACAGTAGAGGGGGCCTTGGTCATGTCCTTTTCAACCCCTCACTAAACTACACAAATTTTGACCATTTGACTATCCCAAAATTCAATATGTTGAATTGCCCTATTAATTACCAAAATCCCACTCAATTTTGGATTTGGTTTCTATAATTTATAAGTTGACCATTGGGAGTATAGCTTTGTTAACATTTTTCAGTTCCAAACTTGGTTAAAGTGATAGAAGTTTATAATGGGCTGTTAAATTATAATGACGTGGCCAAGGATGTGCCTTCCCAGTGTTTTTTCTATCTGTATGTGGCAACTCACGCTCACTGAGGTGGACATTATATGCCATATAGTTTGACTGGATTTCACTTCATTTATCTTTTTTCTCGTTGGCATGAACCTTGCACATTTGATGTGTCTAAGATAGACACGTTCAATTGCATTGACAAAATCTGATAACTCACTTAAAACTATTACGTCCAATTACAAACATTGAGGACCAAATTGAAGATTTAGTGCAACTCGTGAGATGAATGATTTAACCAATTAAATGTTTTGCTCTGTGATGCAGGAATGATGAACATGTTAGAGAGCTTTTTGATGCTATCGAAAAGTTACGGACACAATTCGATTCTATCGAGAGGCCCCATTTAGAAATCGAGAGCCCAGGTGGCGAGGTTGAAGTGTCATCTCACAGGGAACAGCTGGGCAGCACATTAGTGACGATTGCTCAAGTTACTGAGCTTTCAAAGACAGAGAAAGATGAAGAGCCAAAATCAGCTGCGGCCAGGGCTGATGATCAGCCACCAAACTATGAAGCCGAATGGATAGCGCCGGAATCTGTGTCTGGAAAGCTTGAACAAGACTTGTCAACAGAGGAAGTTGATGGCTGGGACTTTGATGAGCTTGAAAGGGAATTGGAGCAGGCTGATTCAGCAGCCAGAAGTTAGGGCTATCTGCCTACTCCAAAAGCATTGATTTCTGGAGAACTGATACTTCAAGATCAGAGTTAATGGTATATGTCTGATACGTGTCCGACATGACATGAATTATATTTGAACAGTACATGTTTATTGTGTCATGTTTTGTATAGCAAGTAGTTAATTTAGTAATGTAAGGCGCTCATGGATGATACAAAATGAAAATGTAAAGATCTAGATAAACCATTCAATGGAGCTGCAAAGTAGGTTTAGTTGTCACAAATATCAACACACTACCTTCTGTTCTTAATAAAATCTAATTTGTAAATTATAGTACGAACTAGAGGTAGTATCTTTTATAAAACGGTTCCCCTAAAGCTCTATTGTGAACAGTAATGTCTTATTATTGAGCTGCATGTTATTAGAGAGTCTCAAGTATTTAAATGGCACGCCAATTCCAAGTTAACATCTCAATATAAGCAAAATACTTTGCTTCATTAGATAAAATATATGAGGGGTACATGATTCTGACCCTAAGTAAATAATGTATATGTTGTTATTGTGATAATGAAGGTTTATGTTTTTAATATTAGAGTCTTTCAATGGCGATAAAAAAAATAGATGTCAGTAGCAAGATTAAAAATGAATAAGCGATTTCATCTCCTAAAAAGAACATAAGTTATAATTCCAGGAAACATACTTGGGGCTTTAACAACATTTGTGGCTGACAGAATATATTTTTGGGTACATGAGACGTTGTACTTGAAGACAGACTAAACTATGGGGGAATTAATTAACAAGCAATCATTCTTGAAACGATTCATAGATGCATCGGACATGAGTTTAGCAAGGATGTAGTAGATATACCTTCTTTTGGAAGCACAGATAGAAATTAGTCCCAAGTGCAAAGTGATTTGGAGATTCTCTGAGTTAACACAAAAAAGAAAAAAGGTCAAATCTCATTAAGTAAATTTCACAACAATGGATGAAAGAGCTATCAAGTTTAATATATGCCATAACATGTTACACTGAGAAATTTAAGCTAATGATCACTGAATCAAGTCTATATTATTGATACTTCAGGATTAATTATGAAGATATAATTTCATATATATTCTCAAAATTTTGCCTAGCGTGGGGTCTTTAGAGTACCATGCTATTATATAAGAATTAATCTCTCTCTCTCTCTCTCTCTCTCTCTCTCTCTCTCTCTCTCTCTCTCTCTCTCTGTCACACACACACACACACAAAGGCACACAGACACGCACAAATGCGCACAAATAGTCACACAAAAAGATTAGGAAATTGTATTATCTTTGGAGAGCATTATGATTGTGAAGGGGCCTTGAATGCCTTAAGTAGAAGAAACAAAGATGGAAGTAATATTCTTAGATGACTTATAAAGCAGCTTTTTTCTTAATGCCTTGTGCTTCCAACCTTTATATGATTTGGCCACCTTATCGTTTTATAAAATGAAACAATAATAAAGCTAGTTTTGGCTATTCGAGTCGTTTAAAGGTAAAGAAGAAGAAGAAGAAATGCCTCTTTTTAAAATATTACTACATTACTTTTAAAAATAGAGAGCATCCCCCCCCCCCCTTTTGGTTAAATATTTTTATAAAGAGATTTCTATTCAAAAATCATTTTAAAAAATCTAAATTGGCCCTCTTCATCTTTAAAAATCAAAAAAGCAAATTAATTAATGACCTCTTTTTCAATTTACAAAAGTAATTTAATTTGCACACAGTTCAATACCAATAATACAAAAAACAAAAAAGTAAACCTAATAAATCATTATTAATTACCTTATGTAAACAAACTGTCAGGTAACACGGAACACTGCTTTCAGAAACCAAACAAACTTTTAACACTTTTATGTTTCCTTTTAGCACATCCATTATGCCTAACAAGCTAAAAACAACACTCTCTCTAATAAAACAAAACTAACCCAGAAATTAGGTACCAGTTGAGGAGATTATAATTTTCTTTATCTTATTTACGTTTAACTTTAATTTCTAGTAAATACCATGGGAATAAAACATTAAATTTATCAGGTTGATATAAGAAAATGAGCACCTATCTATCGTTGTAGTGTGATGCGTGTGATTGAGAAGAAAATTAAAAGAGCAGTCTCGAAATCGTCTAATTACAATATTAAAAACTATATCAAAGAGATTATATGTACCAAATACATCAATCTTACCATTTTTTGGGGGTTATATCAAGAATTTTTAAGTTTTTTTTAATAAGAAGATTTAAGTTATAACTAGTATGGGTCCTTTATTATTACAAGGAATCTGAAAAATTAGTGCCATTGTTCACAAATTATCAATAGTCGGATTTGTCAGGGTTTTCATATCATACACTCTGGTTGCAATACAAACGATGTCTATTTTTAGAACTTGTTAACTAGGAGCATATAGATAACTGTTTGAACCCAAAACTTTACCTTTAAACAAACATAATTATAGTCGACTAGGATCAATATATGTTGGTGTAAACACATGTATGTATACATGCACGTGTGTAATTAAAATAGCAAAAAAAGAAAATATTTTTGTCACTATGTGGGATGGTCTATATGGTTAGCATATATAACATAGTTTTACCCTATCAATTATAAAATTTTTAATTATGTATGTGTGCATGTGTGTGTTCACTAGAGTCTGCATTGTTGAAACAATAACAACAAGCTTTATCTAATTAAGGTCAATTATATCTAGATCGTATAATGTTATTGTACTTTAATATGAACCAAATAGATTGTAATTGCCAAGAAGTCTCTTTTAATAATTTCATTAATTGTTTTTTTTCAGTTTTTTTCTATTCCTTTCAAAAGATTCCATACACATCCACTCTGATCAAGCCTCCTCAATGGCATTTCCAATGTTTTTCTTTGTGCGTGTCCGAATCACCAAGCTCAAATGCAAATGATTTTCTACAATTTTAACTCTTCCTTGATCCATCGTTCATAGGGAAAGATTAAAAGAAAAGAAAAGGTTGATGATTAAAGTGAGTGAAATATTAATAAGGTAAAAAAGGTGTGTAGGGTTAAAGGGAAGGACAAGAAACAAAGTCTCGAGCATTGCATGCATTCCGGCGTTTCCCACCAATACTTGTCGGATCTATATATATGTTTATATATATATGTATGTATATATTTTGTGTTGCCTCTTTAATTAATTTGTCAACTAATTAATCTATAAACTTTGCTCTACGGTTCCCATTTTGCATCACATTATTCATTTCTTAATTAATAGTTCTCATCCCACCATAATAATTAATTAACCTAATTAATATGATCTCATCATATCCATGTTTTCATCCATTTACTCGATCAAAAAGCTCACCAAAATAACAAAAAACAAATGAAAGCCTTTCCTTCTTCCTAAAGCTCCCATCAAATCTCCTTAACCAGGAATCCAGTACAAAAGTTTCACGGTGTAAAAGCATGCAATCTTAATAATACTCCCCCCCCCC
>QFDD01003120.1:0-20347 GCA_006871305.1 Vachellia collinsii | reverse complement strand
ATAGAGTCAAAAGTTAACGCAGCTGCGTCAATTTTTACATATTTTCTTTTGTAAAACTTCCGACAAATTTTTTACATCAATCATGTCAAATTCTTTTATTACATGCAATCATGTATCATTTTTTTTGTATGAATTTATAACTAAATAATAATATTTTAAAATTAAAATACATCAATAAATTTGATTAAAGAATTTAATATAATCAATATAAAAAAAATTGATATAAGTATGATCGATTTTTTCCCTCTCCAATCATTTCGTTTTAATATTTGTTGCCTTCACGTGCCATATACCTTGAATTTTTATATTTACAGACATGCTATAATATTTTTTTTTTTGGTAGCTTCTTCAATGCCACGTCTCCCTCTATCAGCATGCATTAACAGTGTCTGGAGCATTTATTAATGAAAGGACTCTCTCCTTTTTTTTTTTTTTTGCCGGAGAAAGGAATTGCTCTTTTAATGCAATCAAGTACGATGTTCCAATAAAAAAAAAACTAGAGACCTGATTCGAAATATCTGATCAAACTGCAAGGATTAATTTTTTTCCTATAATCTATTGTCATAGGTGCGAGAAATACTTACATACTCCCGGAGTGCCACATCATTTATGTTCTGCCTAATCAAAATGTTCCAAGTGTCATCTATTGTGATCTCATATCCCATAAATTTCTCATAGTTATTTTCATTTTTCCATAACCCATTACAATATATATCTATTATAGAAAAAGATGAATAATTAAAAGAAATTTATGGGATATGAGATCCACAATAGATGACACTTGAAACATTCTCATTGGATAGAGTATGGATGACGTGGCACTCTGAGAGTATGTAAGTATTTCTCCATAGGTGCACTCATCAATTAATATTTTGTGCTTAATTAGCGCAAGAAATATTGTGTAGGACCCAAATATGAAGTCCAGGAGAAAATACCCAAAACACAAAACCTCAAATAAGAGAAAAGGGAGAGAAGGAAACAGCCTTCGGAATTCCTTTGTCAAAAGCGCGCGACGTGTGAAGAGGGAAACCAAATCCTTGTTGATTGTTGACTGACTTCACTGATGTATTATCATTGAAGTGTTTAACGATAACAAATAATAATAAATTTTGGAAAATTAAATAATGAAATTAATTTTTAATTTTATTCTTACCCAAGTATAATTTTTATCACATTATTAATTTTGAACGGACCTGTATTCCATTCCCATGTCAATTTATCTTTCTTAAATTAAACCATTTCATCTCATGCTGAAACAGTCAACCCACAAGACTGGTCGTCTCTCTAAGTTCTTATGGATGCCCCTTTTCCCCGCAGACGGCAGTGGCCTTCACCACGCAAAGAGATACTCCGACGAACACTCGTTCCCTAACAGTCCCAAAATCTAACATATATGTCAAACCTCTAATTTAAATCACAGCACGTATTTCTTTTCTTTTTCGTTTTTGGGGCCTGATTTTTCATGGCACGCCTTTGACTATACAATTTAATTACACACTAAACATTAGACAGACTAACACTATAAGCCGTCTCGTATATGTACATCCAATGCGACCAGTGGACTTCTCTGGCAAAATCAAATATCCTCCGTCATCCCAAAAACAGGACATCAGTCAAAAACTTTCCTTATCCTTTCTCTCCCATACATCAAAGGAAAGCCAGTGGGGCTTCTCTGGCGAAATCTAATTCATGTCCCTCGATCAGATGCTTCACCCACCAAGTTAACACGTGGTACTCTTCGGAATGTAGGTTCTTAACACTCATGTCCATGTAAGTCTTGCTCCCTAGTCAACCTTGCTCACCTTGTTTTGATGCAACGCCAGCTTCTTTTTTTTTTTCCAACCATTTTCATGAATAATCAACACGGACCAGAACTCAAGATTCGAAGACTGGCCAAGAGCTTCAGTCATCAGAATCAGAGACCATTTACCAGTTTTCACCCGCGGTTCAATGAACCTTGCACATTCTCATCAGGTAGTGTCCAGGAAAGCAATTGCCCACCTGAATCCCCACTCAATAGCCGCTTCAGGTCACTTGTGAGATGAAGGGCAGTAACTGGATACTTGTGGAACTTCAAAACTTTGAGCAAGACCAACCTGTATTCTGGTTCTTTTGCACCAACATTCAACCCGCTCATTCTGCAAGAAGTTGATTTGGCCAGGGAGCTATTTTGGTCAGAGCTGTGAACCATTTGCCAAACCTTGACGGCTCCACTCTGATGACCGGTCACATACCAGTTTGTGTCCAGCCAATCAGAAAATGTACTACTTGTCACTGAGAGAATAGAATCAGAAGGCAGCTGTGATGTCTTGATCATTGCAAGGCAATCCCCATTAATGCTCCAAACTGCAAGAAGAATTCCAGCAGCAGTAACAATCTCTCCAGTCAAGTCATTGACAAAGATTGCTGAAACTTGTGCAGGAAATTTTGGGAGCTGCCGAACAAAGACCATGGAGCTGAGATCCCATATTATAACTGTGCAATCATCCGACCCACTCACAATAAGCATGTATGGTTGGCTAACTTGAAGGCATGTAACTTTGGCTGTGTGCCCACAAAGTGGCTTCTCCAACTGCAAACGCCGCAAGGCACGGTTCCCAAACCTACAAACTCTCCACACATTAACCAGCCCATCATCAGCCCCAGTAACCAAAATCTGACCATCATGGCTAACACCAGCACACCGAAGCTGGCTACCCCCATGTAAATTTTCATGTGTTGAAATAAGTCTATCTTGATCGTAGCTCATAAATCTCAAGCTAAGATCAGGGAAACCCCATGCTACATATGTTGTATATGTTCTTGGTTTGAGCAACCTGTGAGTACCCGCAACAAGAATTTTATCATTCAAAGTAACAATTTGCATGATAGGCGAAGAACTCTTGCGAATCTCGTGTGGTATAAGATGAGTGGAATGTTTGAGCGGATGAAGAGGAAATTTTCTGTCAATTCGCCTTTTCACATGAGGTTTGAGAAAGAGCTGCTTGGGCGTCTGTCCAAAATGATTAATTTGGGCTAAAATTGATGCTTTCAATGCTGGGTCTGTAACTGAGTCTATGTCCACACTCCCTTCGTATGTGTAATGATAAAAAACATTGACAGATTCTTCAGCAGCCTTTCAGTTGCACAAGAAAAGAAAAGGTATAAGGAACAGAAGAAAAGACATATTCCTGGATTGAAATATGGATGACCAACAAATACATAGGCTATGGCTAAAATAAAAGAATAAGAAAAACTATTACATAGGATGAGAACATACCAATTAGCCTGGTCATATTCACATGATTTTGCACATTTCTATACGTGTCCATTTCACTCGTGTCTATCTACCAATACATTAATTTTAATATAATAAAAATTCACTGTTTTATCCAAGGTATCAATGAGTAGCAGCAGGTTGGTGATTACTATAGCACAAATATGTAAGCTTTACGAACTCAGAGAGTACAATAAAACAATCAACAGAATGGATGTAAATGAATGATTATTAATTTATAGAAGGTTGAGTGGAGCTAAACATTTAGATAATTTTCCGCTATTTGGAAAATAATAGGAAGCATAAAGACAACTTTAATCATGGTCACGTTCCAAGAATCAGATAAGAACCTTTCAGGTAAACAAGTACACATAAGGGGTGGGTGGATAAGGCATTGTACTGCATAAATTAAATATTAATATTGCAATTCACCACAACACCCACCTTCCCTCTCTGCTTATACCCAAAAATGAGGTCGATCCAGAGATGCAAATTTTCAGAGACATAGTCGGATTCAAGAGCCTCTCTATGCTTCCTGACAAACTCTCTAGCACTACCTTTAGCCCACGGAGGAAGGGTAACATCCCCAACCTGAAAGAACAATGCAATCGTTAAATTTCCTACTGCATAATGGCTTTTGGAAGGTCATAAATTGTATCAAGAGATTAGCCCTGGGATAACCTTCTCCCCAGACTGTTTTTCTCCCAAATCAAGATTGAACCGATTCTCCAAGAACTCTGGCATGTAGAAAAATTCCGGAATCAGTTCCTTCACATCAGATGTGTTTCCCTTCCCAGCTGCGCTTAACCAAGTATCCTTCACACTATTGAAAAGACGATCAGCATGGTCAAACTGGCCACCTTGAAGCTTTTGATTCTCTGCACTGAAAGGGGGAAGGCGGAGAAGATAGAAGAGGACAATTCCAGCACTAGAATAATGTGATCCATAATGAAACTTTGGAACCTCTGGATCATCCCAGCTCTCATACCTAATGGAAAAAAGTTATAGTAATACATCAGACAAGGGGGAAGATCAAATTTCACATATACTCTTATTGATTTTTCTTTTCATTATATAATTGTCAAAACATCTCAAGAACATGTCCAAATATTATAAATGCAAATGCAAAGCCCTAGTATAATGTTTACATGCCTCCTTTGGACACTTCAATTCCACCAAGCCAACCCTATTCTAGTGATTCACCACATGCGTGCTTTTAGGAGCTAAAAGACATTTTAAAAATAAACTATATAGAAACAGTCCGAAGCAAAACTCTATGATAAAAGAAAAAATATTAAATTAGTGACACAAGAAGAAATTAAGAACTCTCAACAGCCAACCTTTTTCTAAATTCATCTTCCCCTTCAAGTGTCTGGCAGCCCATTGGTTTATCAAGCTGGCGAAATGTTTTTGGATTGGACAGATCCAGATTTTCACTCTCATAATCTGCAAGGACCCAGGGAAAGACTGGATATTGGGTGAGGTCACTATACCCACGCCCCGCTAAGGTGTTTAGGTGCATGAGGTACTGGAAATTGCTTATTTCTCCATTCTGCCACCTTTTTGAAAAGGATTTGGCCATCATTTTAAAGAGACGGCTGCCTTCATTGTTTTCTTGTTTTGATGATCCTGAAATAGTTGTGTCCAACCTGATATGATGCAGACAATTAATTCAGAAATAGAAAAAAAAATATTCAGCTTCATCAGTACCAAGATTAGAAAATTACGTTTGCAAATAGCGAATCCGATCAACAGCATCATGCAAATTAATTACTAGATACATCATAAATGACAGAAAATTAATAATAAGAATGTATAAGCATAAAGCAAATCACAAGAAAAAAAAGTCTTACATGCTATTTCGGGGGAGATTCATGGCAACTAAGTTTCTGAAAACCTCCTCTCTCTCCTTTTTGTGAAAAACCAAGAGATCGTTACATCCATCCATACTAAATATTTCAATAGCAACGGGACGGAGCTGATAATCACGCTTCAAAATCTCATGAACACTATTAAGTTTCCACATGCGCCAAACGTGGGGTAAATTCCCACTGCTATGCACTTTCTCCTTTCCCCATGCACCACCACTATAGGCCCAAGCCTTGCCCCCAACAGAGAATTTGACTGTTGTGCTCCATGATGAATTTGATTTTGGTTGGAAATCTACACTATCGCTGACAGTTTTCTTCACACCTATCGCCTGATCAATAACTGAAAGTTCATGTTCACTTTCCTTCTCACAGAAGCAACCGGAGTCATCAATATAGAAATTTTCAATCACATACAAACACGATTCACCAATCAGGAATACACCATCGTGTTTGTCAAGACCGACAACTCGTTCACAATTATATTTAAATCGTATTTTCTCGTATGGTTCCAGAAAAGGCCTGATCAAGAATTCACCATTATCATGCAGTTCTTTATCATATTTATCACCTGTAATCTTAACATCATCATCTTTCGCAGATGCCCTAGGAGATCCTAGGTCAGACCTTTCTTGTGCTGCTGTTGGGACTGACGCTACACTAGACTTGGCACCAATCTCAAGTGCAGAATATAGGCTTGCTTCATTTATACTACTAGCTTTGTCATCATTGCACTCATTCTGATCAGGAACTGCATCTCTTACACTATCCAACTTATTGAAGAGTGGATCATAAAGCCCAACATCAAGATTATTCCTTTTATGCCTATCAGTCAAATCTTTAAAACAACGTTCAGAATCTGGTTCAGCTGCATTAGGTCTATTGCCATATTCTCCTTTACACAACTCAGATCCCATTGATTCGAACTGATCATCAAGAATATTTTTTATGGTATCAATTTTAAGTTTGTTGCGCTCAAGTTTTTTGCGCATTCGATATGGACCTTCAATTGGACAAAGCTGCCATTCTGGCTCTTCTGAGAAATATGCTTTGCAAAGTGGAAATACCCCTCGTTCATGCACAAGTTGCTGAAGATGACTTTGCCACTCACTCTCAGCATGAAGAACCCAGCCATACTTATCTTGCCGAACAATTCTCAACACAGTAGACATAGCATCACGAACTAATTCCAGTGCATATCTTCGCTCATTTACCTGCTCCCAGTGTCTCATATCCAATTTTTCAGATTCTTGGGATTTTCTTCCCACTTCCCGCTTACGACGACCTTCCATGCCTTTGACTCTCACTCCCGGAAACTTTGCTGATCCAGCAATATACTGCATCCACATAATGCCAGCACACTGCTCCAGTAGTTTGTTTACAATCTCTTCAGAGTTCTGATACCATTCAAAAAACTCAGATGAACTTTTAGTCAATAATTTGTCAAAACCCCCATGAAGCACATCATGCTGCTGCCCTTGGCTAGGTTTAGAAACAAGTAAGTCTTCTAATGCAGCCCTCCGATGTACAAGAAGATACTTCATGACATCAACTGCCATATTCTGTACATTCCGCCTTTCATCACAGAGAAGGGATATAAGATTCACACATAGACAGCAATTAAGATCAGTATCAGTATTGCTGGGACAAAGTATAATTCTTTTATGAGCAACCAGTAACTGCAAGACTGTGGAAATGTCAATCCCAGAATCCTCTTGAGGAGTTGAAGATGACCTCCTTTTAGGCTCACTGACCAGAGCCAAACGTGAAAGGAGATCTTCTTCCCCTATGCTGATTAAAAATGAAGGAAGAAAGCAAAATAATATCATTCGATTTGTGTTTTTAAGAATTGAATTTATATAAGCTTCAAGTTGCCTACTTCCTCTTGTGATTGATAAGAACCCCTTCCCACCAGGAGTTGCTCCTTCAATTCGGCCATCTTTGTTTGCCAATTGCAACATTGATAATAAGAATTCAAGAGTTTTCAGTACAGCAGACGGTTGAGGGAAAGCACCCATGTATACCCGATCCACTATCATCCAGCACAATGCATCCAAGTTTGAAGACCAGCGACTTTTATCCAATTTTTTCTCATCTTCTTCATCATCACGCAGCAATCGTCTTTCAAGGAAATTCATAAATCTAGTAAGGCACAGGCCCTGGAAAAGTAACACAGATTCGGCATCAACATTTAGAGGAACACTTTCCAAGATGTTCTCTATGGCCAGTGGTGCTTTCAGCTGCTCTGTCATTAAATCAGAAAGAACTTCTGCAATGAGATCTAAAACAGCAGTTGCTCCAGTGGAACATGGACCACCACCATATCCAGAATCATTTATATCTAACAGTAGCTTTGAGGTGACAGCAAAGTCAGCATTTGAGGAAGGTAGATCTTGAGAACTAGATTTCAATTCTGAAGATGGATCCAACTCCACAGCAGATATGGACAAATCAGAAGGAGTGGCTGCTATAGGAGATTTTGCTTCATTGTGGATTGAACTTCCTAGCCAGGATGCCACTGGAATAATTGGCATTGAAGGTGCATGAGGAATTCTGGAGTTGGACTTCTCCGAAAAAATGGGAGAATCAGGTAAAGTAAAAGATACAGAACTCTGGGAATCAGTTGGCTTAAGAGTGTCCAAAGGGTCATTAATACTACAGTTGAACTCATTTGCACTGGAGGCGTTTGACACCTGATCAGTATTGAAATCATCAGGGACCTGAACGGTTTCAACATCTTGGCAATCAGGATTTTGTGACTCCAGTTGGGGTGTACTAACATGATTCTCTGATCTCTCACAGATCACAGCATTTGCAGGAGCAGCCATGTCTTCAGAACTTGTACTTACAAATGCTTGAGGAAAGCTTCCAACACTAATGGAGGTTTTGGCTGACTGTTCCTGTTCATTAGGCAAGCTAGAAAACGTATTTTGTGAACTGCTCGTGTCATCACAGTCATTCAAGGATTTCTCTTCTGTCCCTGCAGAAAGCTCTTTCGCCATTTTAACAGCATGTGCAGCCCTGTAAAGCACCAAACACTTAGATCAACAGAAAAGGCCAAATTTCAGGCATGCTAAGATCATATTCGTATGTAACAGAAAACTTGCATGAGAAGAGTCAGCTTGAGTTGATAGGTAGAAAATCAAGCAGAAATAATGCAAAAACAAGCAAAGTAACCATCATAAAACAGACCTCACACAAGAAAAATATAGGTCGATGCAGCTTTCAAGAAATTCTGAGCGTCTACAAACAGCAGTGAAAGGGGGACACATCTTAGCCAAATCAACCATAAATCTAAGAACTGAAGTTCCAGCAGCAGGGGCCAATGCCTCTCCACCCATAAGGCGAGCAGCATATGTCTTATGCATTAGAGCTTCCCCCTGAAGTTCGCCAGCCATGTCTGAATTTCCCTCCACAAGCTCAGCCACAAGGCTTGCACCAAACTGCGAAAGATTACCGGTTTGCTGGATATGCATTGACTGCATGATCAGTCTATCAAAAGTAGATTTCACCATAGCAATCACAGAGTCCAACAATTCTACAAACTTCAGTTCTACATAACTCCCATCATTAGGCATTAGGGCATGAAAGTCCAGCATGCGGACCTCAGGTAACCTAGGATAAACTGGCTTGCCAAATATCAAACAAAACAAAATATAGTAAATATCTGGGGAGTCATAGAAACTTGGAAGCACCCGAGCCAAACCTTGATAACCTCCACTTGTACGAAATTTTAGTCCAAATGTGGGAGAAGAAGTAAGACACACACCAAGAAGAGTCATGACCCATCTCATGCTTGTGGGGTGAACGGCTTCATCAAGAAAATATGTTATTAATTTGGAAGAAACAACTTTATGCCACTGTTCAAGCAATTCCTCAGATTTGATTGTCACTTGCAGATCAATAAGCATCTCCAGTAACATATTTCTGACAATTACATGTTTCCCCATTGACTCTCTCATAATTTGGTGCTGTGGAACCAAACCAGGAGGATCGAAAGTCATAATCACAAATCTAACAACACTTTCAAGCTCAGAAGATAGAAACCCATCTTCCAAGATGACTCCAAGCAATATAACCAATTTTTCTAGGACAGGAACTTCAACATCACCCCTCTGTAAAGTCACCAATAAATGTTGAACGAGGTTAATCTGCCGCAGAACAGTAAGATTATGATTTCTGTACCAATGCATGGACACTAAATGTTCAAGAAACCCTAGTAATGAAATTTGGATTGACACGGGGGCTGTCACCCATAATGTCCAATCTAACAAGACATGCTCAACCATGTCTGCATTTGACAAGACAATGCAATTTGATGTTTCAGCCCTAATATCAGCATTTTCCAGCTCTGAAATGTGACTAAACGAATCTTTCTGTACAGAAAAATCATCCATATTCCCATCAGATCCAAATGAAGAATTTTCATCATGAAACCTTGACAAATAATTATCATCAGGAATGGTTTCCGGCATGGATGCAGCAGGTGACAAAGTACTCTGAGAAGTTTCCAACTTTTTTGGTTCAGAAAATGACGCTTCACAGGCAGCAATCTGAAAGAAGATCTCCAGTGATTGCATGTCAAATAATGACATTCTTCGACGCAAGAAAAGAGCAAGCAGATGATAGCCCCTATATGTCTGCATGTCCTTCACATTTTGATGGTTTTGGTGAATTGCACAAGCAAGTAATGTAAGGGCCATATGGAACATATCTTTTGTCTCAGCTGCTTCAACAAGGGCGAGAATGACTTCCATGCCACCAATAGGACGGATGGTCTCTCCAATCACGCATGGCTTGCAGATACAAGTATCTCCATAGAGACGTCCAAGACGTGGAATACCTGCAACCACCAATACGACAATAAAACTGAATTCAAATTGGGAAACCAAGGAAAGCTGAAACCTGTAGATTGTTACAAACCTCCAATAGGAGAAGCAGCTGCTGACACAGGATCAACCAGATTGAGCATTGAAAAGCACCCAGTCGATTGAACAAATTCAGTAGAGGTTCCATCAAATGCAAATATAAGTTTCTTTCCTGAAAGCTGTAAAGAGAGGTTTCCTAATCTCTCCAAATCCCAGACAATTCCACTGCCATCTACCTTCTGATCTCCCTGCTTGCCATTAGCATCAGGCCTCTGACCATTAGCAGACAAACTCGAATCAGCATCTAAAGAATCCAAGATGGCCAAACTACCACCACCACAGGCCTGGTTAGGTACAAATCGTAGAAGATCTGTGTCCTGGAAGAGCCCTCTATATCCTCTACCAAGTGTATACATAAAACAAATGCTTCCTGGAGTAAGCACTTCCTCAAAAAGATAGCTAGAGCGTAGTTTCCATGTCAAGTCACTAATTCTTGCATTAGCAGCTGAAGTCCCAATAATGACCCGCAATTGTTTCCCTGGTGGAGATGGTGAATATCCTAATTTTCCGCTGTGTCGTAGCTTTCCATTAAGATACACATAAGCAACACTAGCTTGGAACAGCCCAGCAAGAGCATTTGGCTTGCTGTGAACAACAGCAAGGTGATGCCACCTTTCTTCTTCAAGTTCTAACCCAGAAAATGATAAAAAGGAGTTGTTGCTGGTTGCAAGAGTCAAAACTCCATCATCCTGCAGATAAAGCTCAGCATAGGTTGTGTTGTCATTATCAGCTGCCACAACAGAAAAAAGCCTTAAATACCGTGCATGCTGCTTTCCATTCAAGTCAGACCACTTCTTATAAGCAACAGCTTTGGAAAGATCTGCCTCTTTTGAGTGTGAGTATAAGAAGTTTTGAAACTGGAACCAGCAAACAAATGAATAACCAGCTGCTGGAGGCCATGATCTTTCACCCAGGGACACCTGAATGGCAGCATGCCCAATCTTGCTCATGTCCATCTCCACGAAGGGTGCCAGAGGAATATTTGGGGAGACTGTGTCTTCCTTGAGAATCAATTTCTCCATCATTTCAATAATTATATGGCCTGAATCTTTCTGCCTCAGTTGCAGAATATATTTGACAAGCGTGCGGAGTTCAGATGCGAAAAGCCTAATTAGCAAAAACTCAGTTGTTAAATACAAATACAGGATTAGATTAAATGGGCGAAACAAACATCAGACAACAGTTAAACATTATGAAGTTTACCTGTAGGAACCAAGAACTTCCACTATTTTCAAGGTATATGAAAGTAATGGAGATGAACCCATACGAAAAGGGTGGATTGTCTCCAGCAAAAGTTCTACACAGCCTATAGACATCACACAAATAAAAACATTAAAAACAAAAATGGAATATTCAAAGGGAATTGTTAAAAGTAAACAAAGTCGTACTTACCAACAGAGGTAAGGCTTTCCTGATTAAAGGGGCCAGCACGAGCAAGCTTTTCAATTAAATCTAAAAGTTCTAACTGCACCTTTGGAGTAAAAAGCATTAATGAATTGATCAGAACTCTGAAAACACCAGCATTGTGTACTCGTGTTTTACTAAGATTAACTGCACCTGATGAGGTTAATAAAAGATTATGACATGATTCATCAACAGCCTGGCCCTTTGGTTTTGAGGAAGGGGGGATTAAAATTTCAAGGGCAAGTTCCAGCATCAACTGGATGACTTGTTTTTCATGCTCCGCACAGAGTAAGCCAGAATCAGAGAGCAGATCAAAGAAAGTCTGTGAACATATAATTTCATGCAACTTCACCCTATTAACAGCATTATCAGACACTCCAAAGGTTACAACACGCAGCAAATATGTGAAAACCTTAATATAGATATTAAGTGAGGGTTGGTCCAGATCACATCCCTCACTTTGGAACCCATGTAGTGTAGTAAGCAGAAGAGAAAAACCAGTGGCTTCACCAAAAACCTTCAGGGTGGAGTGGTTAGTTCCCAGGATCCGCTGTAGAGCTCCCATAATGTCACATCTTGCATCAATAGAAAGTCGGTACTGAGACCCTGAAGCATTTATTATGATTCCACTTTTCAAAATTTCAACCAGTGCACTCAATTCTTCAGGATGAGCCTGGTAAATTTCAGATTAGATAATTATCTTGATGAATCTAAATGAACGATAAAGCAACAGAAACTAAAACTTATTCAAATGCAGGATGCATTAAGATATTTACAGCTAAAAAAAGAAGTTATCTTCTGCTTAATAATAAACTTAATCACAAGTCAATATATGGACAAACCCACCCAAAATTTAGAACTCAGAAAATTTGGTAAAAATTAATGGTAGCGCAACTAGCTGAGATTGAAATGAAGTAGGGAATGCCAACAAACCTGTGAAATGTCTTCGATTATAAGACATGACAATATCCTGAGAACACCAGGACGGTGTTCATCAGACACCAGAAAAGGAAGTATGGCAGTCACACCATTAGCTGATCGAAATGAAGCTTGATTCACCTCAGATTTCTTGACTATAGAGACCATGCAATCCCAAGCTACAGGAATTGTAGTTTCCAAATCAAAAATGGGGAATGTCCCAGAACCAGATTCTATAAGCTTGGTTGAAGTAATGATAACATCCTTGTTGTCCAGATGTCTCTTGAAGTTGCTTGAGCTGGATTTTCTCTCCAACTGATTGGAGATCACATTCTGTTGGTCTGGGCCCAAAATCCTACGTTGCTTCAGATCATCTAACAGAACCTCCAACACGCCAACTTCACGCAGAACTTTCTTATACTGTTGGTCAAAAGATAAGAGTTTAACAAAGAAAGAAAGTATCGTCTTCTTCAACTCAGATGTAATTGGTTGTTGTAACAAGCAGCAAAGTGAAAGCAATTCTTGCTCAGGAACGCAATTTACAACTGTCACAACATACTCGAGAATTTTCAAGATTATCTCTTGCAAAGATGAAGGAAAACCAGCCATATTAAGGATCAAAAGTGGAACAGTCCGTAATTTCTGACACAAATTGTAGTTATCTAGGTGACTTGAAAAGATTTTAAACATCCTATTTAATACTTCAGCCTGCAATTCCCGACTGGTAGCTTTGAGGAAAATATCTTGTAACATCTGGACTGCTTCAAGATCTTTAATTTTATCACTGTCCTTCTCCCATGCTTCCTCACCTAACCGATCAAAAGATGAAGTATGACTTCTATTATAACCACTAGGCTTGTTCTGGGAAGATTTAGAACTCTTACTCCCATGAGACGGTAAAGACTCATTTGATCCAGTTTGAGCTAGAGAAACAAGAACATCAAGCAACCTTGATAATGTGGGTGAAAGACATTGCAGGACAGCATTCTCCTGCCCACCAGAATTTTGTCCTCCATCATCAAATGTTTGGGACCCATCAGAAGCAACATCCTGGTCAACAAATGAATTGGATAGAAAAGACTGAAAGCCTTGACTTGTTGCCATGTTGGATAGAGTTAGAGCAAATTGAACAAGGAATTGATATCCGTGGGCATTATGTATATCCTCCTTCAGTCTGACATTACCAGCATCTACATTGTAAACTTACAAGAAATCAGCACTGCCGCCCTGGGGGTGGGGACCGTAAAGAAAAATTTTAAAATTTAACCAGGGAGTGTCTTAAATTTATGATAACCTTACTTATCACTCCTCTAGCATTTTTTAATAAATATGCAAATTATTCACTGCTCTTACATAATAATTATACAGGAAAAAAACTTAATAGCAAATTACCCGGTCTGTTTGACAATTCCACACACTCAAGTAACAAGTCAACAATGCCCATGGTATAGGCAGAATCACCAGAATCAGGGTCAAAACCTTTCACGGCCGATAAAAGAACTTTAATCTGCATAGAAAAGATGGATGACAATAAGAGAACACTAAAAAACATTGATCTGCATCGCCCCTACCCTCAAGCAAGGCCTGATAAAAGAATAATCTTGGGAGAAATAAAAAAATGAAACATTTTTTAAATAACAACCAGTGCAGTTCATTGTACTGGTTATGTTGAACAAAAACTGACGGATAATAGGAGGTACAAACAAAAGCCCAAGATTGCAGTAATGAGAGGAGTTATTTAACACAAATCAGATTTAAAAGCAAATGACAAACCAGATTATGCTTGCGGATGTAGCTGGCTGTGCTTCCATTGTCATTGACCAAAAGAAGTCGAAGTATCTAAAAAAGTTTAAGCAGCAGCAATATGAATTTTCAAAAATCAGAATTAAATGTGAACTCAAACTACTTGCCATAAGATAGCATGTGTGTGATGGTTTCACTCCACAGTATATACCATTGTACCTGCATAGCATGTCTATGAAGTTGTATACTGTGCAATGTAACAAGTCCTTCCTTGTATCGAGAGAAAACTATCAAAGATCCCTTTGAAACCATTTCAAAGAGCATTTGAAGTGATTCATCCTCTATCAAACTCTGGGCTGCTGATGGATGGCTTGCTAGTCCTTTCATGATATGCACCATACTTCCTTCTACCTGCGCATAAATAATTTGGCTGCAAATAAACAAAGTGGACATATATGGTCTTGAAAGGCCCATAAACACCCAAATTATAAAATAAAGGAAAGCATGTATCTCAAGATTTTATGCTTTATGGAAGAGTTTTCAATAAGGCCACGTAAAGAATATACGACGGTAAAAATGAGAATTCAGGTTTCCAATTAAATTTTAATATATTCAGCTTTCTTCCTGACAAATGGTTAAGTGACTTCATAAAATTGCGATAAACACGTGTGTGTGTCCTAAACCATAATATCTAAAGCATGGAATCAAACCTCACATAGCTAAAATTGCAGGTTTTAAACAAATGGATTAAATGATGGAGAGAAAGGGGCCAAAACCTCAAGCTGGCGAACTTTTTCAACATCACCATCATGGTCTACTTGTAATGCCACTGGTTCTTCATGATTGGTAGCAGAACTTGACCTTTGAATGTATATATTCGGATCTAAAAGGGCATTGAGAATACGAATGAGACAGCTAAATATCCCAGAGTCAAGCAGAGATTGTTTGTCCATGGGCTGCAAAAAAATACACACACAAAAACTACTGCTTGATGCTCATGAATAAAAGATAACAATACAGCAAAATGCAATTGTACGAGCATGATAAGTTCAAATTATAGTAAGTAACCCCAAATACTACCACAACACAGAATAAACATAAGCCATCACTTTTTGTTTGTGTTACTAACACATTATTTGCAAGCACGCATTGTTTGCAGGTTTTTGTACATAAAGAAGAAAAAGGAAAGAAAAAAACTAATTTATGAAGTAAAGCAAGTCTCATCAGATCGCCAGTATTAAATAAGAAGATTTCCATCAACACAAAACAAAAGTCAATCACATATAACAACTCCGCTAAAAGACTTTGAAAGTATACCCCAGATACAAGGATCTCCACCGCAGTTAACAGATTTGATCTAGGAGTGATCCCATCCTGCGCAAAGTGTACCACAGTTAAAAAACAGATAACCAGCAAAGCAACAGCAAGATCAAAGAAAAAGCATCTTAGCAAACCTTTGTGACTTCAGAAAAAAACTCAAAAACTTGAGCCACATCCAGATATCTTGTTTTTCTGCTGGTTTTTAACTTCTCTATATCTGTTACAAATGCTCTTCCAACAACAAAGGAGAACAGATGTGTTTCAACTAACCTGTAAGTCGTCAATTTTACTCAAAGTAAGT
This sequence comes from Vachellia collinsii, assembly GCA_006871305.1. Lineage (NCBI taxonomy): Eukaryota > Viridiplantae > Streptophyta > Magnoliopsida > Fabales > Fabaceae > Vachellia > Vachellia collinsii. Next base: position 4,609 of record QFDD01003120.1, on the reverse strand, counting down.
CAAAGAAACTTTAATGTGGTGTGCATGTGAAATTGCACAGAAAGCAATCAATTTCACACTTTGCATGCAGATATGAATTAAGAAAATGAGAAATGCCAAAGTAAGAAGAGAAGGGATCCAGAACTTGTATCAATAATGATAATTCTCACAAGGCAAGAGTAGAAACAGAGCATATAATCAATTACAAGTGGCAATAAATGTCACTTAAGAATCAGATAGCAGTGTTCCATGACAAAAGATCATATGGAAGAGTAGGCAGTCTAGGATTTGACTAGTCAATTAGCAGCGCCATGAATCCTTGATAGTTCTCTTCACATAAAATTCTTTACTTGACGCTATGGTAAACCATAGAATAGCAAGGTAGAGATGGAAATGGCAAAGTAGAAGTAAGAACATGCTTATCATTATTTCAATTCCTTTAGAACTACAAACATTTAAAGTAGCAAGGGTCTAATCCTATGACCTTTATTGAAAACATCAGGATGAGAAGAGCCCATGTACGATATCTCTAGTTCATTTCATATACTGCACCTCAAAACCTATTAAAGACAATGCCACAATTTCCTCTTTTCCAATGAAAGTAATAGCCATGTCTAAAATTTTCATAAAACAGCAATCTTTTGGTCCGCAAAGTGAAACCACTTCTTCGAAGCTCATTAAATCACCCGTGTGTCCACTAATTAACATAGGCTCAGTTACAACGATACAAACATATGCGTTCAGCATTTTCACCTTCAAAAATGAAGGTATCCAAGCACTGGAACAGAAGAGTTAAGCACGTAAATAACACTGCTTCACCATGCAACACGAGAGCAGAAAAGCACAAAGACACATCAAAACTTGCAAAGAATAATTTGTTCATGTGTTTGGAACATCATTCAACTCAAAACCAACATTTGCCAATGTAACTCAGCTGCTCTGGTTAAAACATAACTACAGTGCCTTAATTACATGGAAGCTACCAAAACTAGCTATCAATTGAAGACAAAACATTTTCTCCTAAACATAAAAACTCAGGACAAAATAGCATTACCATTGCAAATTTATTTAACCAAACCCACATTAGCAACTGTCTTATCATAATGCAAAACAGTGCTGGTTCAAACAAATGGAGCCATATAGCAATGTAAATATAAGAAAAATAGTTTTCTTTACATGGCAAATAACTGAGCTACGTTAACATGATGCTTTACTAATCTACAAAATGCATCAACAGTCTGATCCAGGGCCGCTTCTTTTTCCTGCAAGGAAAGCAGAAATCATTAACAAGCAGCAGTTTGTAGTTTATAGTATTAACCATTTCATTGATACATAAAAAATTAGATCAATCAAGCAAGAACCTTCTCAGAGTTGGATGACCTAAACTCTTCCCAGAACCTCTTGAAGTCCAATTCCAGTTCATGTTTGTCCCTGATTTCAAGCTTCAAAAGGTCATACTCACATGTAGTGTCATAAGAAAAATAAGTCATAATATACTTAGCAGGAAGAAATCCTAAAACAAAGTGCAACAAGAAAATAGCATCCAACATAAGCTTTCTCAATAACAAAATGGATGTGGTTGTTCGATTATTAATTGGTTTATTTTCATTAACTCGGATCATTCAATCATTTCCATCAATAAATAAATACATAAGAGCCTTATGTAAGTTGAAGTTAAGTAGATAAGCCAACCGCCACTTAAAAGCCATTTTATGTGTAACTCACTCTCACTGTCTCATACCCTCTAAAAACACAAATCAAACTGGTATTTTGTAACACTACTGACATGGATATGAGATTAGTTATACATGCCCTTCAAGGATATTAAGCTAAGAAACCAAGGGCCCTATACAAGTCAGTAGACATGATGCACATCAGATATACGATCACATTCAGGACCGCAAAACATGGCACATCACTGGATGCAAAAAAAAAAAAAAAATTGTAAAAAGTAAATAAACCAATGAAGCGCAGTGCACTAAAGATTTCGTGAAGATTCAATAATATGTAGCTTTCTCCTCGCAACATATCCCTTTCATTAGCTGATCTAAACTATTGTCATCTGAGAGAAATAGGAGTTCAAAAACTTCAATACATGGACAATCTGGGGATTCAATTAAGTCTATTTCCCTTGTATGGGTGCGCAAGTGTTTGTGTACGTTCATCTACTTTCTAACTACTGGCAAAAAGGCAGCAAAGATAGCCAGTTGCAGTATCGACAAGGGGAGCAGAAGAAAAAAGAAAGAAAATTGCATTCATCCCAGTCAAAAAACCAAGTAGAGATGGGATTGGCAAGGAGTAACACCACATAGCTTTCCTCTTTTCATTTACTATAGCAAATACTTGGCAATGCCATGCTCAAAAGATCTTAGTCGAACATTAAGAAAACCATTTTCATTTGCTTAAGTTAATCAGATAACTTAATGTTAGGGGAAAGGGAAAAATGCGAATCGATTTAAAATATATGAAACTCAGTAAATATTGAACCTGGCAGAAGATGAGCCCAAGTTTTGCGAATCTGAAAAAGCATTGTTATCCCAAGAAGATAAAGCAGACGAGGCTGAGGAGGCAGAGGCAGCATGAGCAGATGGAGATGTTTGACTGAAACCAACCTTCTCTTTAAAGTCCTTAATCAATGTTACCCATTTCATCGTTTACCCGCTCGATCGTTAAAACACATGCAGAGCTCTCTCGTCCAATCACCATTCACCGGATCCAACCCCCACAACAATCGGGAATAACCTCCCGCCTCCGCCGAATCTCTTAGCTCCCGATATCGCCCGCCTCGAAGGGGGGGGGAAGGGAATAGTTTGAAAGAAGCTGGAATTGTAGCTGCAAATGTAAGCACGTGTTCCGATGGGAAAATGGCCTTGAATTCCGAGAGCAGCAAGATCCGCCAAGTTCTAATTCGTGTTTTGTTAAAAAAAAATCCAATTCAAATTTACTTAATTGGTTAATGCGTGTCAGAGAACAGAGATGTGAGTTTCGCTTCCTGCTTCTCGTGATCCTCTGTTATCCCCTTTTACTAAATTTGACCTTTTTTTTTGCCAAAAGTTCGGAGTTCTCTGAATTCTCGGAAGATGCTTCGTTGTCAGCCCTAAAAGGCAGGGGAGAGCTAACAAATCGACACGAATAGCCTACTGGAGTTATGGAGATATGGAAAGAATGCCAAATGAGATTGAGAGAGAGGGAAAGAAGGTATGTAAAGATTGGAAGAAGACGAAAATCTCTCTCTTTCTAGTTTCAACTCAGTTTCAGGCCACCGGGTTTGTCTCTCCGCTGAATATACTTGCTGCTTCCCTGCCGCCGGGTCTATCTTGTTTCTCTATATGCACTCCCTTTTGCGCACAAAGACCACGTCAGCGAGGAATCCACATGGAGCACGCCCGTTAGAGCGCTGTCCGTGAGTCTGAATCAAATTCTGAGAAGGGTCAAGTGGTTTTTAAAATTTCCATTTTGGGCCCGCGAAATAGGGTTAATTCTTAATCAGTTTGTTTGAGGATTCTGTCATTGCGCCATTTCCTGTGGCTGGATTTTTGTTTTTCCCTGCCTTCGCTTTATCATCTAGCCTATTCGAATTCGAATCTGATGTGACACTGGATTCATCCGTCGATTAAATCAATCGCCGATTTTTGTCAGGACAGGCTATAGGATTTTTTTTTTTTTTGCCAAACAGGCTATAGGATATGCAGCATACAAAAATGAGCAGAAAATAATTGATTGATTGATATAATTTTATCGAATTATCCCCTTACAGCGTACAAAAATTTTAGAAGAATATAATTGATTGATTTATAAAATTTCATCGAATTATCCACGTAATCCATGCGTCATAGAGATCAACCATTTAAAGGATTTAAAGGGGATAATTCACTGACACAGTTCGGTGTATTTAAAGGATTAATTCATCCTAATAAATGAAAACTCATACTCATGCAAAATTTGTCTGCTTTATAATGTTTAGACCAAAATTACTTCTGGTAGAAACATGAATATGCTCAAAAGGAAAAAGCAACAACTCAAAATCCTTACTATTAAAGCAAGGAATAATTCAAAAAAAATAAAACTTTGAAAGTGTTAGAATTTCAAATGAATAAATTTTACGAGGAATTAATATAAAACCCTGTGTAAAGGAGTTAATATCAAAAAGATTATAAGAAGTTGTCAATGTAGCTCCTTTAGTTGTCAGTGGGAACTTTCTGATATTAATTTTTTTTGCATGGGATTTTATAGTAATTCCTCCTAAATTTTATTCATTATAGGCATTTTTACTGAAGTGTTGGATGAATACATTCACATATATCTAAATATAATTCATCTCACATATTTACCCTTATATATCATAAATTATGTTAGAAAAATAATTTTTACCATTAATTTAAGTGAACACATCTCATTAACTTCGTACTAGAGTTAACCAAAATTTTGAAGATATCTGGCTGAAATTTTGTCTTTAAAATACTACTGACACAACTATGCGGCAGCAAAAACTAAAAAGCCATGCCTTCACTTAGACACGTCACCCTCTAACAATGTTTTATGTATCCGTGTAAACTCATACTTAGTATACTGTGTTGGCCAGTTCAAACCTCAGCCAATTAATTCAACACGTGTAGAACGAAATAGTCTT
>QFDD01003119.1:0-20737 GCA_006871305.1 Vachellia collinsii | reverse complement strand
CATGATTTTGGGGTCTGAGAGTTTAAACAGCAAAACTCAATCTTCTAATGCTGAATGAGGCAAAAGGAAAATCTCTCCAGCATAAACAGAGTTTTTTTTTTGTGACAAGGCGAACAAAACAGAGTTTTTGTTGGCTTTTCTTACATGATCTCGGATGTGAACAAAATATTGTAGCTGCAGTGAGGATACAGAGAAAATACCGGCAGCAGTGGTCCTGGTGAATGAAGAACGACAAGAATCTCTAAATTTATGAGGCTGCCTAGCTGTCTGGAACAAAATCAACCGGTTGACTTTCACTTTCTTCAAATTGTGAGGCTGTCAGTTTAGCCTTCTTATACCTGCTTGAACTTCTAAGAATGCTATCAAAGGGCATTCCTTTTTTGACTGACAAGCTGCCAAAGTAAAGATTCAGATATTGCTCTAACCAAAGTATGCAAAACACACAACAATGAAAATTCCCTAAAACATCTACTCAAGCGCATAAAGGAACAATATGTAAAAGATGGAGGTTGAGAATCTAGTTAGGAACACTTTCAAGAATATTGGCTCTAGCACAAACTTCTGATCAATTATAGTTGCAATTGCAAACTAAATGAAATCACACCATTCACACTTAAGTGCAGATGGTCTTAAAGACTCAGTCAAATCACATCCTACAGCAACAGAGAAGGGTAAACGGTGCAACTCCAAATGATATGTGTAGTTTTTTCACACTTAATTCTTGGGTAATAAAGTTCAACACTTTTGTCCCCTAACATGTATTGTTCTTTATAATTGTTCGTGCAGCAGATGAACATATACATATCCATGCCGCAAATACCTAGCCCAACTCTATGAAAACAAGATATCTGTCCCATGAGAAATTGATAATGGATGTGAAATGGATGGCAGAAATTTATCTTTCAAGATATTACACATATCTCGTCTATTTTCAGCATATGTAAATAGCACAAACTGTATTTTAATATAGAGATGACCCAAAATGTTAAACTTGCATGTGCTTTTCTCTGCGTAAAAAAAAAACAAGTACATAAAACAAAAATATGAAGATTGTTGAGGAAAATAGCCATTCAATCATGCAAGAATGCCAACTTTTACTAATTTACCGTGGTTTCATATGGCTTTCTTCACCAGTTTCCAGTCCGATGCCACCATGCGAACCTGTGGTTTAAAAAGAAAAGAAATTAGTTTGAGGTCCCATAATGATCAGTCATGTGAAGAAATGAAGAAAATTGAGAATGAAGCTGCATTAATATTTTGTTCACGATTTTTTTCTCCCTACAAGAGGGCTATCCAAACCATACTTCAGAGATCACTCCTAAGCACTTTCAGAGTAGCCGCAAAACTTTTAGAAATCAAGACTAACTTTCTACCCCTGTTTTCCTTAAATTAAAAAGCAACACCTTGAGCACATTAACCTAAGAATCCCTAAAACCAGTAGTCATTGAATTTTCAATCTATTACCCTATCATTAGAGTCGGGAAAATGGGGCCCGGCCCGATTAAGCCCGTTTAAATCGAGGGCCGGACTTATAATTTAGTGTCAAAAAAGGTAGTCGGACCTAAAAGGGTCGGCCTTGTAGGGCCGTGGGCTTAAAATGGCCGGCCCGTTTAGGCTCTCCAACTTTTTTTTTTTTACTTTAAACATTTTTTATTCTTCCTATATTTTTCTTACCGTTTATCTAATGTATTATATTATAACAACTTTCTCTTTTCCTTCAAATTGTAAAAGAAATCTTTCAAGTCAAATACTTATTTTCAGTTATTGAATGTGCTATATAAAGACAAACACAAAACACACATATATATTTTCACTTCTTTAATTCTTATTCTTTTCAATTTTAATATCAAACTTGTTATGTTGTTTGCCATATACAAATTATTTTTTAAAGGCCAAAATTAAAAATGTATTATTTTAACTTGAACTATTTGAATAAAGTGAAAATATTTTAAACATACATGTGACCCATGGGCCGACCCATGACCCGCGGGCTGGCCCATGATCGACAGATTTAGGTGTTGAACAGTAAAATTGGGGAATGAATGTAAACCTTTATTCTATCATTTTATTTATTACATTAATAACATTTAAACATCTTCTTACTTCTAATTATAAATCATTTGACTACTACTAAAAATAATTTTCATGTCCAAATTTGCCAAAGACCGAAAATGATGGTGATGGTGGTGGTGTTACGAATAAAATTCTTAATATTTTTCACCTCGCTAAAGCACAGCCTTCTGCGCCAATTCCTGATGAAATTCAGTCAAATTTAACTGTCCTTGAAATTAGAGATAGTGATGAAGATTGATGAAAAAAGAAGCTTATATTGTATGATTTGTGAACTTAAATTTAAGATTTTCAGAGTATTTATTATTATCGATGTAGTTACTTAAATAATTAGATATGACTTTCTATGTTTTTGAGTAAGGGAATTGTATTGGTGTTAAAATTAATGTTGTATTTTGTGAAAAAAAAAAAAGTTAAAAGGGCCTCAAGCCTACGGGCCGGCCCGCAGCCCGGCCTTTCGAGGGCCGGGCCTGAAAAATGTGGGGAAATTAAGGAGTAGGCTCTAAACGGGCTATAGGGCCGGCCCTAATTCCCCACTCTACCTATCATCCACCCAGGACCCAGCCACACACAGACCTAGAGAAGGACTCCCAATTAAAAAAGATTTCATTTGTATAGAATTCACACCTGCATCACTATCATCATCTGAGTAACCAGACCGAAGTGAAAGATCTGATGGACTTCTAGTGCTGGAACTGGAATCGTAAACTTTTTCATCTTTGTCTTCAGAGGAGCCACTACTATCATCCTTGAAAATTGTTCCTGCTAACAAGCTCTTTTTGTTCTCTTTTCTACTCACAACTTCATCAATACTATTCCCACAAGCTTTTCCAACTTTATGTTGCATCACTTTCTTTAGGGCTTTTGGCTTAGAATTTGATACAGGAAAAGCTTCACTATTTTTCTTCAAATTCATACTTTTCCCAGAAGATTTGTTAACTCGAGGCCTTTTATTTTCTTCAATGGTGGACGTGACACTATTAGACTGACTAGACAAGTAAGCTTCTTGTCCAGTTCTGCGTACTTTTGGAAACACCTCATCAGGATTAATCCCAAGTCCATTGCCCACCTTCGACAATAATTGTTTTGTGGAGCTTAATTTCACACCATGAATATTTTCTTCCATTACATCATGCGCTTTTCTGTTCTTTCCAGTCACTGGCTCAGTGTCTGTTCCATCCGCACCATTCTTTTCAACAAGAATGTCATCTGATACAGTATCTTTATGCTGCTCTTGCTCAGATGCAATATGTTGTTCAGCATTAATCGTCTCCTTTTTGGTGGGAGCTTTCAAGTGGTTATCATCTTCATGTCCAAAAGAAGACACTGAATTTATAACAGAGTCATTAGCCCCAGAAGGGGATTTGTAATTTCCTTTGGGAGCATTTGATGGAGAATGGGGAGGCTCAGTTTCAACATCCTTCTCAGGTACCAGAATCGATCCACTTGATTTATTAGTGAACTTTGTACTAGTGGACTTGCTTTTCTTTTTCTTTTTCGATGTCAGTTCCATAGTTAGTCTGCTAAGAGAAGCAGGTGATGGCTCCTTATAATCAAGAACTTGATCTTTTGCTAGCATTTCTGAAACACCCCTTGTTGTAGGAGTTAGTTTCTTCTTGGATTTCTTGCTCCTTTTCTCACTCAAATTTTCAGCACGAGCTTCAGTTTTGCTTATGTTTTCCATGTAGCCAAAATTAGTGTCATGTACTTCCTTATCAATATCTGAAGTCCCTTTCACTTGTTCTGGATGAATCTCTTCCCCCTCTGTTTGATTTAAAAGATTTTCCTCTTCAATTGTGTTTCCAGAGGTAGGATCATCATTTATTGTTTGACACGAATCCATTAAAACAGTATCATTCTTAGAAGCATCTACATGGCTTAAGTCTTCTGCAAGTAAAGATCCTCTATCTGCATCCTTAGCATTTCTTTTCTCCCTTCTTTTCTCTGATTTTCCACATTCAGTAGTTTCATTTGCCTTTGGAACCTGTAAAGTCTCAGCTAACTCACTGATGTTTGCATGTGTGTTATTCTGGCTGGATGTCATGCAATTTTCTGACAGCAAATGCTTAGGATCATCTAATGGCGATGGTTTTCTTCCTTCTTCAGCTAGCAGAGTCTGACCAGCTTCACCTAACTGACAATGGTCAAGGTCCATATTCTCATGCATGTGGAGGCCGTTGCCCTCAGTTAGCTTGTTTGTCTCATCCAAAGCAGAAGGATGTATTCCCACATCAAGGGAACAATGATCCTTCGAATTTCTTTTTCTTTTTACTTTGGACATGGTTACTTCTTTAGATGTGTTTGTCATGATTTCCGAGTTGTCACCAGCATTTTTACTGGCACTGTTATCTACAAAAGCAAAAGGGTTAACATTAGAATCAGAAACATACATTTCATCTTTTATGTCTAGTTTCATTTAAAATAAAGTAATTATATCGGATTTTTCCCCCAAACCAGCCCCTGGTAGAAGAACCTTTAGAGACTTGACCATCTTTGAGTATTTCCTCCTGAGCACCTTCACCGACTATCCTGGAATTCTCTGCATCATCATTCCTAGAAGAAGTACTAGTGGCTGTTTGATTATTTGATGAGTTGTTCTTCTTCCTCCTCTTTGAACCTATTGCACCTGTTCCCAGTGTATCAGCATCAACACATTGCTCAGCTGATTGGCCAGCACTGGCCTCTTTAATCTTAGGTAGGTCCTCCAAAGAGTGCTGAGATGCATTCTCTGGCTTCAAGCTCGCTTTATTAGAATCATTAACCAAAGATATCTTTTCCTTCAAAGCACTTTCATATCCACCCCTCTCTTTTCCTTTCCGCTTTTTCTTTGCAGGAGATACAGCAACCAGAGGTTCTTGAGATACCTTATCATGACGAAATTCAATCCTGCCCCCAGATTTGTCATTGTTAGTTTCGACCTGTTCATTTGGTTCTTCAATTTTCTTTTGTTCTCCATCAGACTTGTGTGCTTCAGCCTGCTGAGATGCACCCTCTACCTTCTGCATCTTGTCTTTTAAATCATGAGTCAAAGATCTCTTCCTTTTCTTATGCTTTTTAATTACGGTAGATTCATGTTCAGATAGCTCTTCCATTGACTTAACGTATTCAGCATTTATGTTTTCCTTACTGTTATCCTTGCGTTCAGCATGCTCTTTTGGGGCTTCAGATTCCTTAACTGCATCATTTAACATCTGTACTACAGAACTTGCGTTCTTTGAATTCTCAGCTAGTTCATCTCTGCTTGCATTCTCTGAACGATTTTCAGGGACTAAATCACCTTCCTGCTCAGCCATTGATATACCAGGTCCCAGATGAGATGCAATATTGTCCTTGCAAGCATCATCCTGTACTGTGTCTTGCTTTTTCCCAACAGTCTTGCGTTTTTTCTTTGCACTTGGCAAAGGTTTTAACGTTCCTACATCATATAAATTGCTTTTATCTTCATTTCCCTTGCTGAATCCATCTCCCTCACATGCAGGAATCAAACCAGTTGATGCAATTGCAGCATCATCGGTGCCAGGGAGTTTGACAACTGTCTCCAAATTATCAACAACCCATTTCCCACTATGTTCTGAAACACGTGGGCTAACAAAAGAAACTTCCTTTTCACTGTGTCCGTTCCCTAATTGTGGCAATTTGAAACAGTTGAGGTCAGACGCCCTTTTAGAAGGATAATTGAGAATAGCACACATTGAAGCATTATTCACAATGTCATGACAAGCTAATTGATCAGTAGAATCAAGAGAATTTGAAATCTGGGGTCTTTCATTCTCTGTTACTGCAGATGCATCGATGCTAAGAAACCAGCTCTTGTTAAGCCCACTAAAGGCACTTCTCACCAACATGGAATCTGATAGATGATACAAGTAGCCCTTTCGCTTAACCTAACATGGCAGAAAAATTTGTTAATAATATGATTTAGTCAGAAACCATGATTACAACAGTAGAACAGGATGAAGAAGCATACCTTTACGGCATGGATCTGTATCTGTCCGATCTTTGGAAAGCATAATGGGTGTTCTAACATAATTCTCTCTGCATGCCAACGGCAGGGCATAAATCATTTGAACAGGTCAGAACTTACACAAAAAGTAAAACAACAGCACGGAAGTCATGCCATACTAACATAATCTTATGTCTAGGCACAGAGAATATAGGGATTTTTTTTTCCTTTTTAACAAATTACACAGAGCGCAGAGCAAGACAAAGTTAACTTCACGTGGTCCCCTTTATGACGCAACTCGAAATAACTCTTAACTCTTTAAAAGTCTTTATAACAAAACTCGACAAAGTCAAATGAAGGCTGGCAAAACATAAACAGAGGGAGGGGGCGGGGGAGACCGACACACACACAAACTAACGCTCAACACAGAACCACTTTAGTTTATTGAACGTAAATGCATAGCAGAGAAATGAAGAATTAAATCATCGAGAGCAGAGAATAGCTCAAAGTTAAAGGGAAGAACAGGTTGGTGGCAATGAAAAAGGAGAAAAGGTCGTTACTTTTGAGATCAGAAACAGTGTCGGCGTCGTAAGTGATCACAGCCAGGTGAGTGTCGAAGTTGGTGTCGATGAAGACCGTGTTGCGATCGGCCTTGCCGTCGCCGTTAGAGGCCGAACTCTGAAGAGCCATTCAGACGGCGGAGGTACGACTCGGGGTTTATGGATTGGCGGCAAATGATGCAAGGTTTAGTTCAGTTTTTACATTTGGGTGTGATGTGTAGACCTGAAATAAACGAGTGGCACCACTTTTTTCTTTTACCCTTTCTAAAGGATAGTTAGGGCCAAAAAGATGATAGTTAGATTTTGGGAACAGTTTTAAATAAACCCCCAACTGTTTTTTTTTAGGTGAGAAAACCCCCAACTATTTGGAACCTCAAGTTAGTCCCTCAAATATCACTAATGCCAATTCAGTACGAGAGGACAAATTTGGGGTTTTAAAATGTTGTGCTTTTTTTTTTTGGTAAAACCTTTTTTTTAATGTTTAAAAATGTTGTAACTTTACCATAAAGCCACTTTTAACTGTAATCATTTTTTTGCTAAAACCAAATTAAATCACTCTAACAAGAGTTTATTTACAATAATTATTTAGCATTTGTCTATAACAAATTAGCTATTCATTATAACTATTTAACAATTAACCAATTAACAATAATTTTCTATAAACTTCACATTTGTCCAAGAAAATAGCTAATTTGGCAGGTCATTACCAAAGGTTGCATGTTTTTTTTAGTAACAGTATGATAAAAACACAATATTTCCAAATTTTAGATAGACTCCTTATGCTGAATTGACAGTAGTAATTAATATCCTGGATGCTTGTTTGAGTTTTCCAAATATTAGAAGTGTTACTTTTTTAGTTTTGGTTAAATTTTTCACAAATATTTTTTAAAAAACTGATTTAAATTTATTGATTAAAAAACTGTGAATTCAGAAGTTTTAATTTTACCCATTTAGAGTAGCAATCCATATATTTATAAAACAGTTCTAAAGAAAGCCATTTGAGCAACATGACTTGTCAGCGTTACATTTGCACATCCAAATGCATTATTCAATATATGTAATAAACAGTATCTATAAATTTTAATATTATTGGATACTGATTTATATATTGATTCAAAAGTACCCTTAAGAACCATCCTATTGCCAAAAAAAAAAAAAATTCCTTGGAGAGTCAAACACAAACCACAAGCTTTTGCCACAAGAAACACTTCACACTCATTGTTTCCTTCAATCTCTCCTCAAATCCACTATATATATGTTGATTCATTTTCGTAAGTATAGATCAGTCACAATCCACAGACACTGGTAAGATGAAAACAGAAACATATAACTAATAGCATTTGAAGGATACAAAGCTTGAGGAGGGAAGAGGGAAAAAAGAAAAGGAGAACAACAAGCTCTGATGAACACTGAAATGAGTGAATGAATCATTCCTTCTTTCTGGAGTCTTTGAGTTGGCCTCTCTTGCGGATGCCAAGGCAGAAACCAAGGCGCCAAGTATCAATAATGAAGTCAGGCAAAGAAGATGTCAGTGCCCAGAGAAGGGAATGAGGCCAGTAAGGCGTGCAACGAGGTTCATACCCAATACACCTCAACCCTGCTTTTGCATATCCATCTGTTGATGGCACAAAGAATGATGACCTCTTTATTGATGCCATCTTCGTTGCCACGTATAATGGAACCTGAGTTTTACACATTACAGAGTTTTTGTGTCAGAAAGCATGGCAGATTGTTCTACATCACATGCAAGGTCAGCTAATTACAGAAGCAGCCTCTTTCATACGCAGCTTATTTATATACAGATCACCGACACCCTCACTGATATAGAATTTGAAGAGAAAATTTGGAAATGGAGAAAAGGACGGGAAAAACTAGGAGGGATACCAATATATTTCACCCAATATAATGCTTCGTCCTGTTGTTAATATATGAATGAGATATCTAAGTTATAAGTATTAAAAAATTAGTTAAATTACTTATTTTTAACAAATGTGTGTTAGATTCTTAAAATAGTATTTTTAATCATACACATTGCAACTACTGCTTGATAAAAACCACTTACCATACGTAATTAATATGAATAATTTGGAAAATAATTATAAATTTAGGAGGGAAAATAAATTGAGATTTTATATTTATGTTCAAAGCAAACCACTTGTCTAATTTCTATATTTTTTTATTGAAGATAATATAATTCATATTCAGGTAGATTGAGATTATATAAAAGATAATTAGATTAGATGATGCACAGTCTAATCAAGAATAGATGGACGTTTGAATGTTGGTTTATGATTGAAAATTTGAAATCATTCGCCTATGCTTTTGTAGAACATGTCTTTTTTCATAACAAATAGGAAAACCAGGAGCAACTATCCTCTCTCTCTCTCTCTCTGGAGTATCACGTCGAGCTCATCATGAGCTTGGACAACGTCTCTTGATACAGGGTAATTGTTTTTCTCTTAATTTTGGCTTAATGTAGTTATTTGAATATGAAGATCCTGAAAGCAGTAAAAAAATTTGAACAACGAAAGAAACTATTGAAGAGGGTAGCCAGTAAATTAGTACTAAAAAATTCATGAACCAAAACAAGTCATGATCAAGTTGTGTGTCTGAAAGAAGCCCATAAAATGGAGAGCAAACGATACCTGACATTGCACATCAATCCCACTATTCTTGTACTCAACATAGAGACATCTGGAAAACTGATCGATGTACCTGAAGAAAACGATCAAAGAACCTCATTTCAGTAAATAGAAAACAAGACATAATAAGCCATTGCTTGAAGTGAAACAAGTAACTCACGCTTTTGTGCCTGCATATACAGAATAAAGGGGATCTGAAGGAATCACAGTGGCTGCTCCAGAGCCAATATTCACTATTGCTCCCTTCTTCCTCTTAAGCATGCCTGGAAGAACAGTTTGTGTGACCTTTGTAGTACCCTCAACATTTACCTTAATCAGATTCTTCAAGAGCTCCTCATCCACTTCATGGAAAAATCTGGCGTAAGGATACGAAATTCCCACGTTATTAATCAACAATCCCACATCCAAGCCTTCAATCGCCTCGCGAATCCTAACCATACCCTCGGAAAGATCGCCAGAGAAATCAACCACGACGGTTTTAACCTGGATTTTCCCGAACTTGGCAAGAATTGAACCGGACACGTCCATCAACTTATCAGGATTTCGGCCCACAAGGACAAGATTAAGCCCTTTGCGAGCCAACTGAAATGCAAAACTCTTCCCGATACCGTCGGTGGGTCCGGTGACGACTGCCCAAGCTCCATATTTCTTTAGATTCTTGGGAGGCCTGAGGAAATTGACGTACACCCATCTGACAAAAGCCAGAGAAAATTTAAGAAGCGAGATGGAACCCAAAGTGAAAAGCACAAGAACCCAGGAAGGGTGCTCAGTTCTCAGCTTATCGATAAAACAGGACCCCATATTCCTGGTGATCCTAGCAAGAGTCTAGGGGCGGACACAGAGGGAAGGAAGCAGTGATTGGGAGTTCAAATAAAGGGGAAGAAGCTTTGCATGAGAAGGAGTGGAAGGTAATGGTAGTGGTGAAGGTTGAAGTGGATGGAGAAGGGAGCCGAATTTATGGCGGAAGCAATTGATGTGGGTGAAGTAGATAAGCAAAAAACAACCAAAATTTAAGCGTGGTGACAACAGATTCGATCCAGAGTTGAAGAATCGCATTAATGGGGCACCACATGGTGCGAGAAGACGTGCATTTGGTTTTGACTCTGACCTGCTTTCACACTCAGAGCAGTTATTATTTCAGAAGTAGTTACGGAGTTTGGGAACCTACTACCAACCTCTGGCAGGTCTTTAACATCCAATGAAAAAGAGTACTAAATTATTTTATCAAAGTTAAAATTGTTATGAATTTAATAAAAAAAAAAGACATATGAATAGAGAAAAGTATTAAGTAATAAGAAATAAATCTTATTTTTTATTTTCAGGTTATATCTTATATTTATAGGTATGAATTATACTATTAAGATAGATCAATATCAGATATTACATAAGATATTAAGGGGATATATAATCGGGGATAATAAGAGATATGGACATCAATATAATAATATTTATAACACTCCCCCTTGGATGTCCATGACTAGACATATGCCTCATTAAAAAAACTTCAACTAAGAAAAACCCAATAGGGACAAAACTTAGAATAAGAAAAAAGAGTACATAGTTTATTGATACACTTCCCAATGATGCCTCATTAAAAAACTTTCTAGGAAAACCCAGTGGAACAAAACCAAGATAAGGAAAAACGAGTACAGCGTGTATCAACTCCCCCTCTTAACCACATCACTCAATATTTTTAAGTTTGTGAAGTTAAATGTTTATAACATAAAATGACTTAGTAAACAAATCTACTGGATTTTCATTGAAACGATTTTGTGGGATGATGGTTTCAGTTCTTTTCAGAAGGTCATGAGTAAAGAAGACTTTAATGAAATAAGCTTTGCTCCATTACCCTTTGTACAGTTGTACCTACACATGTAAACAAGTATACCAAGCAGCATCTGAATAAATGATCATTCATACTTAGATATACCGGAGCATAATAACCTCATACTCATAATACCTCTAAGATAATAAAGAATATTTTTCACTCTATTCTACTGTATTTGTAATGTTGAAGAATTGTATCTTGCTAATAGATTAGCGACAAATGATATGTTGAGGCATGTCATATTAGCAAGGTATATTCGTGGCCAAATAGCACTTAAATAGGGTGCTTCCAGATCAAGCAGTTCTTCATCTTCTTCTTCACTAATTTCTCGAGGTCTAAAAAGGTTTTTATCAATCTGCAGAGATTTCACAATCATTTGATTTCATAATGAAAGTGACTTATTTGAGAAAAACTATTATCGAACATTCATTTCAAAATCTATCTGCAAACAATCATTTGTCTTTTGGAACTCTTTAGGATTTTCAATGATGTTGATATCATCAACATAGACAACAATAAAGGTAAACTTACACATATTTTCATTAAAATGTGCATTAATTGCTTCAAGCCATATAAAGACTTGTCTAACTGAATTTGATATTGTCCTCGAGAATTTGCATTTGGTGCTTCTGGCATCTTGAGTCCTTCAGAGACTTTCCTATAAATGTTACTGTCATGTGAATGTACAGTCATGACATTTATAAGACCCAAATCAAGCCTTATATTTATTTCTGGGTTAATTAAATAACGAAAAGTAATCATATCCACTACTGGTTGATGTATTTCTTCTCAACTTATATAAGATATTTGTGTAAAGCACTAGTTTATAAGACGTGCCATATATCTTATAATTTCACCTTTTTCATTTATCTTTCATACAAATACCCATTTATATTCAATCGGCTTTATATCTGTCGGTGTAAGGACTATAAGTCTTACAATTTTTCGTTTTTCAGTGACAGTAATTTTTACATTAACAGCTTACATCCATATAACCAATCCTTTCTTTATTGGCACTCAACAATTGATATTGGCTCATGATCCTCATCATTCATTACATCATATGTTATTTTATAAATAATAATGTCATCAACTTTGACTTTGTTTCGATCCCATCGGATTCTATAATTTATTGAGATCTCAATATTTTCACATTTGTCAGGTATTTGAGTCTCTTTTGAGACTACAACATTCTCTTCTTGAAAAAATAAATCTTCAGGAGTTGACACTTCTGGAGCAAGTAAATTTTCATGATTAACCTCGACTTTACCATTTATGTTCTTAGCTCCTTTTGTCTTGTGAGGATTTTAATGTTTTAAACTGATGAGTCTTTCACGCTTCAGGCATTTAGATTCATTCATAATATGTTGTCCTTCTGGGACATTCATTCTTATACGAGCACTTAGCAACTGGGATATGTGACTTCATCATTTACTTTTGGTCAATAAATGCTTCAGGCATTTGGTTAGCTAAATTCTGTGAATGAATTATCTTTTGAATTTTCTGTACACATTTATGAGGATCAAACAGAGCCAACGATAATTCATTCATGCTCATCTATTTACCCAACTGCTTATTTTTCCCCCTAATGCTAGGAAAAGGAATTTATCAAATGACACTTGGCAATTCGTGTTATAAAATTTATAACTATTATATATTTACATCCTACTTTAAAGACCCATTTTGGTGTGTTGTGGTGGTTTTACAGGCACATATTCTACACACCAAAAGGTAGGAAATATTAGGTTTTTGATCAAAAACCTTTACAACGGGGAAAACTTTCGATAATTTATTGGCCTTATACGAATTAACAACACTGCATGTAAAATGACTAGTCCCTAAGCAGAATATGGGAGATTATTCCTCATGTAAAAGGTTGTAACCATTTAATCAATTATTCTGCTAGTCCATTTTGCATATGAACATGAATTATAAAATGTTTCAACAGCAATTCTAAGGAAAATGAAATCCTTATTAACGCTAGTGAAGTAAATTCACTAATACTATCAAGACGTAGTTTTTTGATCGGATAATCAAGATTATGTGCTCTTAACCATATTCGTTGAGTAAGAAATCTTGCAAACTCAAGGTTGTAAGAAGATAATAAACAAACGTCGAACCATTTAGTTGATGAATCAATTAAAACCATATGGTAATTAAATGGTTCCTTATTTAGGTTTATTACCCCACAAATATATTCCTATATCCGTTTTAAGAATGTGAGAAACTCACATTGCATTTAACTTTAAGAAGGCTTAATAATATATTTTTCTTTGGAATATACAGCACATGAGAAATAGTGACATCTATTTACACTTCATGGTATATCTACATTTATTCTCAATCATTGTTCGCATCATAATTGAATCGGGATAGTTTAACCGGTCATGTTAAACATTGAATTCATTGATAAACTTTTGGTTTACCTTGTCAAGCTGTTGGCTTATATTACTTAACTACTTATTTGTATTAGTAAACTTCTGGTTCACCTTGTCAAGCTACTGGCTTGTTTACATAACTTCTGGTTTATTATCTCATGCTAAACATTAAACTAATCTGTAAACTTATAGTTTATTGTCGTATACTTTCAACTATACTTATGTATAGTACAAGCTAGACGAAAATAGAGGAAAATTTTATAATATATATTTTCTACAAAGATTGAATTTGTAATGTCAAACACTCTAGATTATTTTCAATTATTGTTTCTATATAGTATCCATTTCTATGGATATCTTGAAACTTAATAAGTTTCTTGTAAATTTAGTAGAATAAAATGCATTTTCAATGCATAATTCTGCTTATTTAGGTAACATAATATTGGCTCTTCAGGAACCTTCAATGCATATCCAATTTATTTATTATGCCCACATTTTGCCCTCCAATGCATAATATTGACTTTTTCGAGACACACCTCTGAGCGCCCTGGCCAGACTTATAGGCTTTTTTTTTTGGTGCCGAGGGAGAGAGGGAAATTCTCTCGCTATGTCCCATTATTTTCGTCAAGGGTTGACCTCGACCCACGGTTTTCTGTTAGGGGAGGTATGTTCAAAGACGCTCCACAATAGGGGAGAGCAATTGGCATTGATGGCTTATCTCCTAATGATTTGTCTCCTGATGACTCGTTATATGCATGAGGCCAATCTTCATCTTAACCTTTTTTATTGTTCTCATCAGTTTTTCCTCACTTCAGGTGAGAATTAGAATCACTACGATTCCGACCATGCTCACGCTCGTGGTTGTTGTCTCATCCACTATCTCGACTATCACCACTATTAGATATTCACTTCTGGGAATAAGATCGAGCCAATTGGATGGATTCATGAATTTTCAATGAAATACTTGTTGTTCTATTCAGCTATGAGAAGAAAAGAAATTACGCCAATATATATCTTAAAATTTCTCTCCTTACCTTACTAAAAATATGAGAAAATTGGATGTATGAAACATAGTTGAGTTATTTTCGCTTACAAACTTGAAGTTTGTAAACGCAAATGCATTCATTTATAATCGGCTATTGGAAGGATAACCAACTTCTCGTGGTTATACCTTTCATTTAAGTTGTTACAAAGAACAAGTGGGTCTTTTAGGTATCCAATATAGATGATGCTATGACTACTCCTCAAGATTGTATACTAAAAACAAAAATCAATCGTATACAATTGAATCCTAGATATACATGTCTTTGATGAGAATTTAATCAATTGATTCAAACTAAGATATTAAATTCTCTCAGTAATCTATACACGTGTACAATAATTTATTCCATATTATGACTTAGATGCAACTTTTCACAATTCCAGCAATTAAATAATTGCAAAATTTAATAAAACAAATCCACCAATTGGATACCATGCAAAAATAAATTTTGCAATTGAATAAAAACATTCAACATGTTTTAATGAATTAAATTATGCATAGGAAAAACATAATTAAACTCAACAGTTGAGCTCAAAACAATTTAATAGAATCATTACTTTAAAAATGAGCCCAAATAATAATTAAAAATAATAAAGCTCAAAGAATTAAATAGAGCATAAAGAATTAGCTCAGAACAAAAATGAGCCCAAATAAAAATTAAAAATAATATTTCTTTGAAAAAAAGAAAATCCACAATGGATCCAATGCAAAATATTTTTGTCTTAAATTTCTGGATGAAAATACATCCATAAGTCAAGTCACAAGTGGCACAAAAATAAGAACAGGAGTCCAAAACATTTTTCTGGGAAAAAAGGGCCCAAAATATTTAAATCAGTGGCAAAAAAATGACCCATTACTGGCCCAGATGCATTTACCTTTTTCTTGAATTGAAAAGGTCCCAATGCAAAAACAATGGCCCAAACTTATTGGCCCATGATCAGCGAAACTGTGCTTTTCATTCTGGCCCAGCAATACCTTCACGAAAACGCACTCTTAAGTTTTTATTTAAATAAGTCTCGGCCCAAACATAAGCCCATATGTTTGATGGAAAGAAGGGAATTTTGCAACTTCCCACAATGCATGGCCCAAATACGATATATACATATTTTGTGTTTCTAATTTTCCAGGCCCAAAAAGGTTTTAGAAAAGAACCAAGTATTTTTTTTAGACTTCTTCTAGGCCCATAAACGTGGCCCAAAATGGTGACCCGGCTTCCTTCCTTCCTCCAAATGCAGCCGTCGCGCACTCTACAGGTACATCCATGTTTTCAGGTGGCTTTTTCCGGTGACTAGGGGCGCTTTTGAAATGTTTTCCATGGCGTTTTTAACAAAAAGATTAACCAAAAAAAAAATCTTGCACCGTATTAATCAAAATAATGGAGGAAAACACACATTATGAACACCTCCAAAATAAAAATCAAATTTTTAACCCATCTCGTTCTTCCCAGCAAAGAAGCCATTATTCCCGATGAACAAGTTCGTAATAGAGAAGCCATGTATACACACACAGCAAGCATGGATAAATTACAGATTAACATATGTGTGTGTGTATATATGGATATAAATACATATATATACACCTACTCATATTCAGAAGACAAGCTTTCAAAAATAAAAAAGGTCCAAATATTGACGTCTCCAGGAAGAATTACAGGCATGAAGAAGAGCGAATTTGAGAGTTTTTTTTTTTTTTTGGTTTTAAGAAACATCAGTACAAATGCTCAGAACAACATATATAGGAATATCCAGAATATTAAGCATAGGCGTGCATACGAATACGAATACCCAGCCATACAAATGATATATAGATTCAGGAAACAATATTCAAGAATTATCACAAACACAAACACAAGAACAGTAAATATACGCATACCAGTAAGAAAACAAAGAACTTCTCACAAACACGTACATAAAAGTATTTCAATATAAATCTCTATTTCAATATAATTCATGAGAAAATATAAACATAAAAGTATCAAAGCAAATAAGTAATGTAAAGTAGATTGTCAACTTGACATTTAGGCAGAGTCTCATGCTGATAACGTATTATGAATTTGAGAGAAAAAAGACATATGAAGAGAGAAAAATATTGAGTAATGGGAAATAACTATTATTCTTTATCTTCAGGATATGCCTTATATTTATAGGCATGAATTATAGTATCAAAATCAGATATTACATAATATATTAAGGGGATACATAATTGGGGATAATGAGAGATATGGACATCCACATAATAATATTTATAACAAAAATTAATTAAAAGCAGTACTCCTCCCGATAATCTTTTTAACTAACAACTATTTAAATTTAAATCATGTAAAATGAACTAATGATTAAAATTAATTAAAATCAATAAATGTGTGAAAAGTATAATTTTTTTAAACATACATTTATTTATCAAGATGATATATATATTAAAGGAATGGGTGGAAAAAATGAAAGACACATGTTATTAATTGGGGTAAAAAGAGAAAATGTATATTAAATTTTTTAGACAAAACAAAAGCATTGCTTATGTATAGAATCATACCCCTCAGAGGTAATGTTGCTCATAAATATAATAGAAGGGAGTAATTATGTAAAAGATGTTATGTTGTTCCAGCCATGCCCTTATTTTTTAAGATGATGGGTAGAAAGAAGATGCTGCATAAAAGAGATGAGAAAGAATGAATAGACAAAAAGATATGAGTGAGACATCTGTTGATTGAGGGTAAAATTAGAAAAGCTACATTGTTTATATAAAGAACTAATCCTATAAAAAAGAATGTTAGCTATCAAGGTTACTAAACTCGAACCAATCTCTGAATCAGTTAAGACAATAGATCAATTCAATATCTTAAATAATTAGCAAAATAATTATATATTCATTCAACATTTTTTACAACTTATTTAACATATTGACATCACAATATGAATATGTCATCCATTGATATCAGAGCTATCACTAAATATTCTTTCTAGCAAAAAACTATTAAAATAGATAATAATACAACATAATATTTCTATATACAATCATGTCTTCACTAAATCTATAGTCATCAATAAGGAAATTATCATTAAAAAAATAAAAAATGCAAACAATGTCATTTTGAATGTTTGTTTTTATTAAAAATGTATTCAAGCCAACATAGCAAATTGCCGAGTTGATTGATTTACGCTCAGGTTGTCATAACCTCAAGTCATCCGTGTATCTAGGTTAGTTACATAGTCGGGGTCGTTGAGCTCTGAATTGACCCGACTCGGTTGGTCCAGATTTAATAATCATGGTATTATAAATAGAACTAATCGAAGTGCTATTTACTATAAACTTGCTTAAGCTATGGGTAAATAACCTCCTTGAGCTTGAAATTTTACAATAAACATTGATAGCTTAAGTTTAAATATTTTATATGAATATCACTCAATGTTTAAGAAGATTATATGTATGAAAAATGAAGTTTGAAGTGTATAAAAATAATAATTTGGAGTTATCTATGTAAATATAAAAATTCAGTGAAATTTAAATACTCGTATTGCTGGCCTTATATTCTTCTTTCTCATCATTAAGAAATGCAACACGGTACGAAGAAGTGCGCCCTTAAAAATAAGAAAAACACCGTTGCCTTGCCATAACAAGAAGTTAGAAAAAGTTAATCTAGTTGAACAACTCTTTCAAACCTCTTAACACATTCGGACACTTGAACACTTGTTACCATCTGTCTTATGCGGTAATAAAGAGGTTTACTTCAACTCTAAATATAATATTTTGGTTTACTTTTTTAAAAGCTTTCATTTTTTTGTTGTATAAAATTTGTGGAGTATAGAAAATATTTGTAGTTCCGGTTTCAAATTCAGAGCAAGCAACCACTTATCAAAATTCAAAATAACTTTTAATTTTTAAAATTATGATTTTGTTTACTACACCCAAACACTTTTTATTTCTCTACAATATATTTTAACACGAAAACAATGGCTTGGGAATTGAAAATCATAATTTTTCAGAAGTTATTTTCTTTCTATTTTTTAAGAAATTATTATTTTTATTATCCATTTTTAAAAAATTTATTTTTATTATTTTTTCTTTAAAAACTATTCTCTAAAAACTAATCCAATTGAATTGCATGTTTCTAATTGTATTAGAGTGCCCAACCACATGTTTGTTACGGTATAAGCGTGTTTGTGGATTAGGGCTTGAAAATGGACGTCCAAACACTTTTTTATTTAAATGAAAGATCAAAATTCGTTTAAAAGTAAAATGATTACACACAATACACCTCAAACACGCTATTAACAAGCAATGCAGTTAATACTCCATCCCGTCAAACATTTTTTTCTATAGGATTAGTTCTTTATGACCACTTATCTTTATTTAAAATTTTAATGGTCTTTTTTT
Source organism: Vachellia collinsii (assembly GCA_006871305.1). NCBI lineage: Eukaryota > Viridiplantae > Streptophyta > Magnoliopsida > Fabales > Fabaceae > Vachellia > Vachellia collinsii. Next base: position 1,900 of record QFDD01003119.1, on the reverse strand, counting down.
ATTTTTACCCCTCATATTCTCTTTTTCCACTCATTTTATTTCACACTCAACATATTCATAAATAAGGGTGTGCCCACAAAAATTATATATGTAACACATTCATTATTTTTAACTAATTTTAACCATCAACTTAATTATTTTACATATTTTGGATAATTATTGATTATAAAAAGGATCAAGGAGTAATGCAAAATGTTAAAATATTTTCTTAATCAGATGCTCCAATAAACCTCTATTAGAAAAATACAGTTAAATAAGGTAATTTAACGACGCATCATTTATTCACCTTTAAAAGATCAAATTTAGCAAGGCACCACAATTTCGAGGCAATTTCTGTACGGATGTTATAATATCTCTTGCACACAAAAAAAGGCAATTTAGCGAGAAATCCCCCATTCTTAGCTACAGAGATATAATTAGTGAGGGACAATATATATATATATACACGTCTCCAAAATATTATTAATATTAACTTCATAACAACCTCGTTCTTAGTCAATTAACTTCTGTAAGTTCTTCTTATTTACTGTTTATAATCTATTTAATAAAATTTATAAAATAACTAATACTATTGCTCAACAATATCTTTTTTAGGGATGTTGCTGAGAGATTATTATATTGTTGGAATATCGACTAGTGAGTATTTCTCACTCGCTTAATATAGGACTCTAATCCATACATATATGAAGAGAGTCATTCACTATAGTAGGATGGACAGATGATACATGAAAGCGCATGGTGAGTCTATGCATAGTGTACTATACTAGCTAGAGGGTGCAAAGGTGGGGGCTTCTACGATGAGCAACATGGAGACGCCAAGAGTCCAGAAGAGAGGCAGGGAAGAAGGAGGCAAGGTACCATTGAAGAGAGTGACTCCAATAAGGGCTGCACTCTGCTTCGTACCCTATCCTCCTTATTCCGGCCTCCGCGTATTCCTCCGCCGATGCTATCCAGAGCGACGCCTTTTTTATCACCGCCACCCTCTCCACCATCTTTGTTGCCACGTACAAAGGTACCTGCAGATAATTGCATTTATATGTACGTAGATCACCTTTATCCAAAAGATTACGATCGTTGGTGTTCATTTGATTTAACGGTGAAAACTCGTGTAAATTCGTTTGGATCAAAAAAGTGGTTTCGATTCTCATTTATATGTGCATGCCAACTTCATTCAAAAGATTATAATTTTTGGAAGGTTCAATCACTCAAGTGAGTTTAGAGTGTTAATCACCTTTGTAATTGATGAGCCTGAAATATGCTTACACAGTGATCTTTTAATATGGTCCAACTGTGTGTAGGGAGATTATTGAAGAGTCACTCCCTGATCACCTTTTCACCTCACATGTTTGAGGTTTGTTAATCACCCTTGGCTGATTATTAATTAGAGTTAAATTTAAATGGATTTATTGTTCATTAATATGGTATGAGCTTATATTGCTCTTTCATGATTAATTAATCGGTAGATATAATCAATCAGCAATTAAGTAAGTGTGAAGGTCGGAGCTTTTATCAAGTTTGAAATGCGTACCTGACACTGCACATGGATACCATGATGTGAATACTCCACGCATAGAGACCTTGAGAATTGCCTCACATACCTGCACATGCACATCATGCAATGCCCAGCTTAATATTAGGTGTACGTACCTATACTTATATCTGTATATTTTGCATGCAGCCACAAAAAACAGAGAAAAACACTGTAGAATTTATATGATGAGTGCCCATTATATAGTGATGGAATACAACCAATCTATGGGGGTAATAAGGTCATATCACCTGTCCCGCCAGGTTCAGGCTGCTGCATGCATGCTTTCTTAATTCCCATAGTATCTCTGGAATGGTCTCAATTTTATACTAATGTTTTTTAAAAATATATATATATATATATATATATATA
>QFDD01003117.1:0-18060 GCA_006871305.1 Vachellia collinsii | reverse complement strand
GTAATACAAAACTCTCAAGGAAACTCGAGTTACAATGAAAGTTATGACTTGAAAAGTGTCAAAACTTGAAGTTTTGCCAAATGAAACTCGAGTCTCGAAGAGCACAAAGCATTTTGTCTTACTGGAACTCCTGGAAACCCGAGTTATAAGTTTTACAACTCAAGTTTTATCAAAACTCTTATTCAAACTCGAGTTTCAACAAAAGTTATGAAATTTCCTCTTTGAAAATTCTTCAACAACTCGAGTTATGGAGAGACAAAACTCGAGTTCCACCTTCTGACACTTACGCAGCGTGTCAGCAACTTTAAACTTATTCCAAAATCTTTCCTTTTTCATGCAACGATTATTTGAAACACACCTACCATCATAAATGCATATCTGACTTATTTATTAACTGGGAATGAAGTTCAGATTGCCTAAACGAAAAGAGATTCAACGACAAAATCTCAGATCTTCATTCTACCTATTGTCAGAAACTTGCAGACGCATTCAATGCGGGAAGGTGAACGACGATGATGAGTATAACGGAAACTTAAATGTCTCTAACGGACATTTAATACTCTTCACCTATAAAAGGAGATACATTCAAGTCACCGGGAGCAAGAGAACGCACTTACGAGAAATAGAATTTATTACGCTTCAGCTACATACTCTATTTTTAATACTCTCATTTAAGAGCTTCAGTGTTTATCATTAAATTCTCATAAAGGAGAATATTCTTGTTCATTTATTGAATTTGAGAGAGTTGCTCAAGGTTAGAGAACCTTGAAGTGGTTCAGACACGAGCAAAAGTGTCTGTGGGTTAGTTTGAGTTAGGAAGGGGGGGAGTCCTTCTTCTGACTGATTGTAATCTTTTGAGATTAGTGGATTGAGAAAAGCTCAGAGGACTCTGAGGACTGGACGTAGGTTAAGAGGACCGAACCAGGATAAATTTCTGTGTCACTTTCTTTCATACTCTGTTTTAGCATTCAATGTTTGTGAAAATTTTTATTAGACCAATTCATCCCCCCTCTTGGTCAAATCCGATCCTAACATGTTATTCTGCCCAAGCCAATTCTGAGGAGTTTCATGAGAACATTTTGGTAATAAGAAGATATCCAGAAGTGTTTCCAGAAAAGAGTAGTGGACTGCTTCTAGAAAAAAAAGTTAAACCGGCCATTCAGTAAGGCCAGGAGAAAGTTCAATTTCCACAACTCCTTACAGAATAGCTTCAAAGCTAATGAGCAAAGAAGCGATGAGAGAAGAATTTCATCAGACCCAATATATAGCCCTAGAGATCTCCAGTAATAGTATGGAAAGAAAGATGGCAGCTTAAAACTATGCATTGATTATCGGGAATTGAATAGAGTGATAGTGTAGAATAAATGCACTGCCCCGTATCAATGATCTCCCTATTTTGTAGGTGGGTTCACCAAGAATGATTGAGGTCTGGATATTATAAGCTTAGAGTTAAAGCTGAAGAGGTAATGCAGACGGCTCTTAGAATCAGATATAGCTAGTACAAGTTCTGGTGATGCCGTTCTGCCTGACTTGTGCCCCTGCGATTTTTAAGAAGTATATGAATTGTATCTTTCGGCAGTACTTGAATTGGTTTGTCGTAGCCTTCATAGATGACAAACTAGTGCACTCCAAGTTTGTTAAAGAGCATGATAAACATTTGAGAATAGTTCCAGATATTTTAGAAAAACACTTATATACTAAACTTGGTAAAGGTGAATTCAGGTTGATTGAAGTGAGATTCCTAGGGCAGTTATTCTCTCTGAATGGGCTTGCAATAGACCCAAGTAAAGTAAAGGTATGGTAGAAGCCATGCAAGCATGGTTGAAGTTATGCTAAAGTGAGAGAACTATCAGTTATAGTCTATGCTCTACGGATATAGAAGCATTATCGGTATGGAGCAACAATAGAGTTATATTATGTCCACAGAAGTCTCAAGTGTTTATAAGATGAGAAATAGTTGAACTTGAGGCGGTGAAAGTGGATAGAGTTGCTCAAAGACTATGACTAGCAGATTGTAGTACCATTCGGGGAAAGCAAATGGTGTGGTTGACACCATAGGCTGAAATGATCCTGCAAATGGCAATGATAAAAGTAAAGATGAATGAGATGAGATTAATGGAGAACTATAGAATTAGAGTCTGATGAGTTAGTTCCAATTAAGGGTAGAAGGGTTTGGCACTACCCAAATTGTAAAAGTATTATGGTAAAGCTTAAAGAGGCGTATATATAAGATAAATTTGCACAGAATAGTGAGGCCTTGATGAGCCTAGAAGGGGTGTGATTATATGCCTTAATATAAAGGCATGAGTATGGCATTGAGTGTGACGGCCATACGAGAAATGAATAGTATAGAAAAGTAAAGAGTAATAGATGGATAGAAGGATGCTAAGGCGATAAGAAGGAATGAGCAAAGCTTAAAAGGATAATGCTGGCATCTATGATTAACTTATCAGTCTAGCTAAGGATAAATAACATATTCTTAACTCATATGCCATGGTCTAAAGGTTTCTAAAGAGTAAAAATGACTCCCTTAGTAAAGTGAAAGAGGCAAAGGTCTTAGACCCAGCCTATAACATGGCGTTGACGCGCATAAGATCGTAGTAGACCTCAATAAAGAAGCCTTTATAACGAGGCTTAGAGTCATAAGCATTATGCCGCTCTTAGAAACACGAGAATGAGATGACCAAGGGTGGGTTTGGGATAAGAAAATGTCCTCATGATGATTATAAAGCACTGAGAGAGTACCCTTCACTATTTCTTTAGATATCTCTGCTGCCAATTAGGATAAGCTTATTCCAATCCTCAAAGCAGGAAAGCAAAGTGAGTAAAGTGCAAAGCTATAAGCCCTAAGCGACGAATAGTCAGGCTGGCTAAGTATGAGTCAAGAAAGAAATAGAAGTAGAAAAGCCCTAGATATTGCATGAACTCACCAGGTATCAAAAGAGAAAGACCTAAGGGTGAGTTATAAGACAGACTAAAGAAAAGCTGCAATAGCATAAAGTCATCAAAAAGTTAGGCTGACAAGAAAGGAGGACCATTATAATGTGAGGTTGAAACCATAATTACCTCAGGATTCCTCCAACCATAAGTAACGGTCAGTCAAAGAAAGCCAAGAGGCTTAGTTAAAGAAAGAAGATTATATGGTCCTAAGACAGTTGACCAAATAGCTGAGTGAATAGAGCTGATAGAGAAGAAGTTATAAGCAGCTTAGAGCCGGAAAAAGAGTTATGCTGATAAAAGAAGATGATCATTAGAATTTAAAGTTGGGGATTAGTATTCCTGAGAATGTCTCTAACAACAGGAAATGGTTGGTCTTCAACAGTAAAGAAGCTTAGTTCAAGATAGATAGGACCGTTTCAAATTCTTTGTAGAATCGGACCAATAGCTTAACGTTGGCCTTACCCCTAAGTGTAAGTCAAATTCATGGTATATTCAATGTTTCCCAATTCAAAAAGTACAATCCAAACCTAGCTCATGTTAATGAGTATGATATGATTGCACAGTAAAGTATATATTATACAAGATATGACCACATCAGATTATTGTTAGAGGAACAAGGCAGTTGAAAAGCAAAAGAATTTCGATGGTCATGGTGGTTTGGTAAGAGTTAACAACTAAAGAGGCTACATGGGGAACAAAAGAAGAAATGAAAGTTAAGTATCCATAGTAATTTGACTAAGGTATGAAAATTTTGAGAACGAAATTTATTTTAAGGGGGGAGAAATGTATCATCCATGTTTTTAGTAACTATAAACAAGGGCTAAACAACGGGCTACAGATGAATTAAGGGTCCGGAGAGTGAATAGAAGCATAAGAGATGCTCAATGTGACATTTTGCGACAAAAAAAAACATAAGGGTAAAATGGTCATTTTGAGAAATGTCAAGGGCATTTGGTAATTTTGACCAAAATACCAGAAAATGACCCCACACCAGAAGGTAGAGAAAAAGTCACAGATTACTAATTGAGGCTCAGTTAAAGTTAAATGGACAAAAATGCCCTTGTCTACTAGAAGGTAGACAAAAATCCCCGTAATTAATATTTTGGCTATTTAATGAATTTTACACACATATTATTATTTAAATTGTCCAGAGGCCTCATAAATGTAATGTTAAAGTGGCTAAAAATAGTTCTTGGAATGTCCTAATTTATAAAATTGTTCTCAATAGAAAGTCAGAAACAGGTTGCCGGAACGGTAGTATGAAAGAACAAAAATCGCCTGATTAGGGTTTTCAGAAGAAAATTAATTAAGAACATTCTGAAATGGGTTTTGAGAAGAGAAAAATGTCCTAATGAGTTTATGAATTATGGTAATTTTTAAGGGTCTAACATAGCCTTAGTGATCAAAAAATTCCTGAAAAGTATTTCCGGTAAACGAAAATCAAATGAAGGGTATTTTTGGAAAAGTGGAATTGTGGGGACTAGAATGAGACACTTGTCACTCTATTATTAAAAGATGAAGAGAAAAGAGAAGATATTTAGCCAGACAGGAGATTTTATCAGTGTAAAGTTACTTTGGCAATACAAGTAGGCCCCACAAGTTAAATGACATGTGCTCTACTCTCATCAAAGCCACCAAGACTCCCATTTCTGCCTCCATTTTATGCAGACCATAGAAAAGAGAGAGAGAGAGAGAGAGAGAGAGAGAGAGAGAGAAGAGGTGAAGGAGAGAGCAAGCAAGGAGAATAGGATTTCAAGCTCAAATCAAAGGTAAGTTGGTGTTTTAGCTTGATTTCTTCCTATAGAACTCATCTAGGACCTTTACTATACCATTTAATAGGTTTAGAATTCCTGATTAATGGTTGAGAAAGCTGTTTTAATGACGAGGGTTTGTGAGAGAGAATCAATTTTAGCAAGAATCACAAGCAATAAGTGTTGCAAATAAACTCTATGCATGTTTTGTTACATGTTGATGTATAGTTTGAGTTGTTATGAAATTTTTCCATGAAACCCTTACCTCTAGCTATAGACCAAAAATAAGAAGGCATGTTAATGCATGTTTTAATGTTAGTAAATGAGTTGAAAGAAATGTTGCAAAATTCCATTTCCTCCATTTTTCAGTGATTTTCTTGTAGCTGAGGTTCAAGGGGAAAGGAGTATGAATTTGTGTATTTGGATGCTTCCATTGGATTTAGAAGGCAAAATTGTGTAGGTTAGAAGTAAGAACACAATTTTGGAAGTATTGGAATCACAAATGGCAAAGTTAGAAGCTAAGTTGCCAAGAAAGTGTTTTATAAGTGGTCTAGTGCTATTATGCATAAGAAATGGCCTATTATTGATGTTTAGCACACTATGACATGTGTAGGAGTGTGAATTTCCAGAAAGGAGTCACCAAGAGCAAGTGCAAGCCATTTCAAGTTCACATTGGAAAGTTAAAGCTTCAAGGTAGCAAATTCTCTAACTTTGACATTTACATTGCGTTTGATTGTTGTGTGTGTTGTTTGCATATGATTGATGTGGGTTGTAGCCCTATGAAATGTAATCCCTTACTTGTGCATGGTTGTAGCTATGCAAAATTGATGTGCCTTGGCTTTGTGCCATGCATGCTAATGTGAGAAAGTAAGGTTTTGTTAAGTTTTTATGGCATGTTAATGTTACATTCCAATAATCATGCATGTTGATGTGCTAATTAGAATTAATTACTACTGGGATTTCTTTGAAATCTCATTCTTTCCAATGAACAACCATAGGCACAAGTTCCAAAGGCAAAATGGAAGGAGATCGAAGAGTAAGTGGTGAAGGTTCATGAGGATACGCAAGTTTTACAAATTGTATATGCCATTTTGATGTGTATCTATGTGGATTTTTGGGCAAATTTTGGATAAATGTAAATTAAACTCCTACACTAAGTCATTTATGTGCTATGTGGTATGAATGGGTATGTTGTGATGTAAAATGCATGAGGAAAACAAAATGAGCATGCAAGTTGGTTAGAAAGGGGTCCAAAGCCCATATTTATAACAACATAGGATAAATTGAGCAAATGAACTCTAAATGTCATGAGATTATGCATGCAAGTAGCTCATGTCATGAGCTTTAAAATGAGCTATATTTTGCTCAATTTAGAGTTGTGTGTAAAAAGTTCTTCATTTTACAAGTTCAGCTGAAAACCATATAAGTTGACAGCAGTAGAGTTTGCCCGGCAAAGTCCAGAGTTCGCCGTGGCGAAGGTGGTCAGAAAGGCAAGTCTGGAAGAGTTTGCCGTAGTGAACTCAAAAGTTTGCCACAATGAACATGGTCAGAGAGAAACCTTTGGTTGAGGTCCAAAAAGTTCACCGTAGCGAAACCTGTTGATGGCCGCGGCAAAGTCCCTTATTTTGACCATTTGAACAGTGATATTACACATAGTTTAAGGGGATGTTTGAGCTTTAGCTTATTTCAATGAGTATTTTTTCCCTATAAATAATTGAATAATATTTAAGTAGAGACTTAAACCACTTGTTTGGGATTTTTCTAGAATTAATTGTGAATTTTCAAAGTTGGGCCAAAATTCTAAGTTCCTAAAGGAAGAGTAACTCAAGTGGGAATTTTGGAGATCCACCTAAGCAACTAATTCTAGCTAATTTAATGGTCTCAAGTGGTTAAGTTAAAGTCTCTAACGAGTAATAAAGCTATAGAAGAGAGTTATTAAACCGTCGACGTGCAGCATCCACTCCCTTTGGTCGAGTCGACCATCTATACTCAAAGCTTCCTTGTCTGCCAACACATGTAAATCAGGTGTGAAATCTACAATAAATTTTGCTAGAGCCTGGGACTTGATGGTGGTCCACGGGTGGTAGGTGATGTCTAACTCACTAAGCTCCAAAGACCACTTGACTAGTCTGCCGGAGAGGTCACCTGATGCAAATCGCTGCTATCCTGAACATCCCATCGCCGACCTGCGTCGATTTAACTACTAATGGGTCATATAGCAACACTCAACAGATTCAACTCACGGTCATCGAAGAAGTGTCACTTGTTCTTCGATGCCCTCAGAAAGAACAAGACATTCAAATGGAGTGATGAGTGTGAGGCTGCATTGTAGGGGTTGAAGTTGTATCTAACCAACCCTCCACTCCTGAGCAAACCTTCCCCCAGAGAAGTTGTATTTTTGTACTTATCAACCTCACCCAGAGCTAAAGGCAAGCAGAGACCAATTTACTACACCAGCAAGACTCTACTGGACATCGAGATCTAATACTTTTCAGTTGGAGAAGCTGGTCCTTTCCCTTGTACCAGCATCCCAGAAGTTGCGACCATATTTCTAGTGTCATCCCATCACTGTCGTGTCGTCCTACCCCCTCCAGAGTATTCTCCACAAGTCTGACCTCTCTGGTAGACTAGTCAAATGATTAGTGGAGCTCAATGAGTTCAATGTTACCTACCACCCACGAACTACCATCAAGTCTCAAGCTTTGGCAGACTTCATAATAGACTTTACGCCAGACCTACGTGTGCTGGCAAACAAGGAAGCTTTGATCGTGGATGGTAGATCAGACCAGAGGGAGTGGATGCTACACGTCGACGGTGCGTCCAACTTCAGAGGCACGGGGCTAGACATTGTGTTGAAATCCCTGTGCAGATTGGTCTTGCTACAGTCAGTCCATTGTGAATTCAAAGGCACCAACAATGAGAAAGAATATGAGGCCTTCATCGCGGGGCTGCAATTGGCTCGAGAGGTCGGCGCAACGAAGTTGGAAATATGATGTGACTCGCAGCTAGTCGCCTGACAGATTGATGGGACCTACCAGACAAGAGACTCCTTGATGCAAGCCTATCACGGCTTGACCAACGACCTCTTAGGCAGCTTTGATGAGTTCTGCATTACTCAGATCAACCGCGAAGACAACCATGAGGCTGACACCCTTGTAGGCCTCAAGACATCTTTCAGATTGGAAAAGTTGAGTCTATCCCAGTGGTGCATCTACAATTCTCGGCTATCCAGCATAGACCAGGTAACACCTTTTCCAATAGCCTAACATGGGACTAGTAAACCCCTTTGCTTAAATACTTGCAGGAAGGGACCATGCTCGACGACAGGAATGAAGCTTGGAGGACCAAAGTTTGTACGGCTAGGTTCTGCGTGCTGGACAACATGCTGTACAAACTGTCTTATGTCGGATCCCTCCTCAGATGTGTTAGACCCCAAGAGACCAAGTTCGTGCTGAGGGAAATCCATGAAGGGTTATGTGGAGACCACTCCTGAGGATAAAGCCTAGCACTGAAGGTACTTAGGTCTGGGTACTTCTGGCCAACATTGCAGAAGGACGCCTTGGACCTAGCCAAAACCAGCGACAGATGCCAACGCTTTAGCCACATTGCCCATCAGCCACCAGAAATGAACCATGCTACTGCACTAGCGTAGCCCTTCATGAAGTAGGGGATGGATATCGTTAGTAAACTACCCATGGCCCCCGGGAAGGTTACCTTCATGCTGGTTATGACCGATTACTTCACCAAGCGGGTCGAGGCAGAGACCTACGCCTAAGTACAAGAATTAGAGGTTGTTGAATTAGTTTGGAAAAACATAAGTTGCAGGTTCGCCCTTCCTAAAGCGATTGCTGTGACAACAAGTCCCAGTTCATTAGAAGATGGTTCCGTGACTTCTTCCACTACATTTCTTGACTCTGAGGAATCCTCAGTCCAACAAACTCCGTGACTTCTTCCATTACTTCTTCTAGAACTTTTTAAGTCTACGTGTCTAACATTAACACAGATTGCAGACAGGATATGCAGTCATTAGCACAACCATGTTATCTAACTTAAAGATTGACAGTAAAAGCAATAGCGTGAGCATACCATGAGAGGAGTCAACAAGCTTCAGCAAGAGATGAAAGTCCCTTTCTCCCTAAGATTAGTCGAGGCTCTCGTTGTTAGCCCCCCTAAGTTTGTCTTTGCTAGGGGAGGCTGCAACCAGGAAAAATTACTCCTGTCAGAACCCTAAAAGAAAAACCAAAGGAATGTGTAAGCAAACACTTACCCTCGAGATTCCAAGACGATCGACCAGGGGCACCAGTGGCTACCATTTGGTGGGACGTCACAAAGACCCACCATTCCAACCAGCTTCAATAATTTATTTGCTCACCCAAGATCAGGGGCGAGGAACCTGGGCAAGGGGTCAGGGTAAAGAACCCATCTTTCTTTTTGGCCAAATAATAAATCGACAGTAAATTTGTGATGGAGAACTGCAAGTTCTCTCTCTAACCAGCAAAGACCTCAAGAGACATCACGATCCGCAAACATTAGGCATTAGTTGGGTCTTACCCTCGAGATTCCAAGACGATCGACCAGGGGCACCAGTGGCTACCATTTGGTGGGACGTCACAAAGACCCACCATTCCAACCAGCTTCAATAATTTATTTGCTCACCCAAGATCAGGGGCGAGGAACCTGGGCAAGGGGTCAAGGTAAAGAACCCATCTTTCTTTTTGGCCAAATAATAAATCGACAGTAAATCTGTGATGGAGAACTGCAAGTTCTCTCTCTAACCAGCAAAGACCTCAAGAGACATCACGATCCACAAACATTAGGCATTAGTTGGGTGTGGGATAAGTCAGCATAACGGCACAAGTCACACATGAGAAGGGCTAAGGGAACACACTTCCCGTAACATAAGTCCTCCACAAACAGTCTCGTCCATCCTTGGACGGGCATGCTCGTAGACTCCCCAGCGTTAGGGATCCTCACTTTTGCTGAGGAGAGGGCAGAATAGTTGTTACGGAGGCTATTGAACTCATCGTCTCGTAGAAAGACCTGAGGAGGAGGAGGAATGACAGGGCTCCCCCACGTACGCCAAGCTGGAGGCTGGACAACCTTTTCTTCCCCAGACCCGTGATCCAAGGAAGGCATGGGAGAACTATCATCCATGGAGCTTTCTTGGATTGGGTAACTCCTTTCGGATGTGTCGGAGTCAGAAGGGGTGCCAAACATAATACAGGGGAAAGAAGACGAGGGCAATGAAATGGTATCAAGAGGGAAGTTACAGACACCAAGAATGCAAGATCGTAGAGCAAGTGTGGAAATGAAAAGCCAAAGGATAAGTAATAGAAGGCAAAAGGTTGGGAGTCGTGGGAAAACATCTGCTCACTTGCAAACGCCGTGCCTCATCATTTCATCCTCAAAGAACGTACCATTTGAACCAACCGTCTGATCTCAAAGACCACGAACAATCCAAATGGAGCCATATCCCTGATGAAAACCAATCATCACTTGCACCCATCCCAAACAAAGTGACAGCGTGCTTCATACTCTTCCTGCCCCTGTTCCATGGATAGGAAGAGTGGGGGCTTATTGTATGCTAAAAAAATGGCTTGGGTTGAGTCAGTCACTAACCCAACTATTAAGGTCAGCCTAACTCATGATCCACTGACAGTCCCAGCGACCAAAGACCCCAAGAGATCTCATTTTCCTAACCAACTCCAATTACCATGTGCTTCTACGACGTAGGAGTCCGTCTACATGACTACGACCATCTCTGGCTTTCCGCAACTCTTATGATCGCTAAACACCTCAAACTACAAGCCATAAAGGTAATGCCTCCGTATCTTCAAAGCAAAAACAACAATTGCCAATTCCAAATCATGTGTCAGGTAGTTCATTTCATGTGGCCTCGACTGACGTGATGCATAAGCCACCACCTTGTCTCTTTGCAACAAAACACAACCCAAGCCTTTCAAGGATGCATCTGTATACACCACATAAGGTAGATTAGCATCCGGAATGGTGAGCACTAGAGCTAAAGTCAAACAGGTCTTCAATTCCCGAAAGGCTGCCTCACACTTATCAATACATAAGAAAGGCTAATCCTTCTTAGTCAACTTGGTTAATGGCATGGCTATCTGAGAGAATCCCTTCAATGAATCTTCAATAATAACCAGCCTCACCTTAGAAATCGACGTCGATGCTTCCCATTTCAACACTGCATCCACCTTGCAAGGGTCAATAGCTATGCCCTTAGCAGACACCACATGGCCTAAGAATTTGACTTCCGTCAACCAAAATTCACACTTGCTCAACTTAGCATAGAACTGGTGATCCCTCAAGATATGAAGTGCAATATGCAGATGTTCTCAATGTTCTTCCTCATTCTTGGAGTGTATCAATATATCATATATGAATACCACCACAAACTGATCAAGGTACGGTCGAAATATCCGATTCATATAATCCATGAAGACAGCTGCTGCGTTGGTCAAACCAAACTGCATCACCATAAACTCATAATGCCTATAACATACGAGTACAGAAAGCTATCTTCGGAATATCCTCTGCTTTGACTAGAGCTGAGGGTACCCCGATCTCAAATCAATTTTAGAGAATACTGCAAAACCAACCAATTGATCCAAAAATCATCAATTCTTGGCAATGGATACTTATTTTTAATGGTGATGTTATTCAACTGGCAATAGTCTGTACATAATCTCATACTGTCATCCTTCTTCACAAATAACACCAGAGACCCCCATGGTGAAACACTTGGTTGGATAAAACCCTTCTCAAGCAACTCCAAATATTTCTTCAACTTAGCTAACTCCACTAAAGCCATTCGGTATGGAGCCTTAGATATAGGGGTTGTTCCTGGAACCAACTCAATAGAGAATTCAACCTCCCTCTCTAGAGGCAAACCATGTACTTGCTCTCAAAATACCTCTAGCTACTCCCTAATCACTTCAATCCCCTCAATTCCACCTTCTTAGTCTGCACTTACTTAGAAGAATACTATGAAGGCTTGACACCCTTTTTGAATGCATATCTCCACCTGAGCGACAGACAAAAGCATCGAAATTGTAGGAGCCTCTATTGATACCTGATTTAGAGAAAAAGACACTATCTTTTTCTTGCAATCTAATAAAGCACCATTGGTTGATAACCAATCCATGCCAATAATCATATCGATGCCCTTGAGAGAAAAACATATCAATTCAATCTCAAAAGATTGATCCTCAAACTGAAGGATGAGACCAAGACAGGCACGAGCGGTCTTCACAATAGTCCCAATAGGGGTAGAAACCCTTAAATTATATAGCAATATAGACATAGCATAACTACACTTTTGAACACAATTAAAAGATATGAAGGAATGCGAAGCACCCGAATCAAACCTCTTATCATGACCCTGAAGGGAGACAATACCTCTTATCATGCTGGGAGATGCGCCCACTTCCTCATTAGTCATTGTATAAACCAGACCAAAACCTGAGGGATGGTCTGACTCCGGATTTTACTGTTGCTCCAGACAATACCTGGCAATGTGCCCCACTTTATGGCACTTGTAACATTCCCTAGCATGAGTCTGACCACAATGGGTACAATCCCTCTTGGCACTTTTTAACCAAGCAGTTCTTCCCTTTTTTCTTGAGGGTGAAAATGATCTTTCTTCTTATCAAGCGATCTTACAACCATCGAAGTAGTTAATGGATGCACTTTATCCATGTAAAATTGCTTTAACATTTTTAATATAAGAGGATTGATGAAGAAAAATTCCATTAGTTAGATGCTAAATTTGTAAATTGAGAAAAGATTTTGTCCTTCCAACATCCTTCATTTTGAATTCCCTTTTTAAACAATCAACTACTTTTTGGAGCTTCAAGAGTTCCTATTATATTCAAATAATCTACATATACAATGATTAGATCAAATTATAATCCATTTATTTTTATTCAAAAACATGGACAAATTTGATCATTTTTATAACCTTCCTTTAACAAATATTTGATAAGATGATTTTACCATATTCTTCTAGATTGCTTCAATCCTTATAATTAGGGTTTATGCAAATGAATTACATAATCTTCTCAAGAATTCTTATATGCTTCTGGAAATTTAAATCCTTAAGGGATCTTCATATAATTTATATATCTAAAGAACCATATAAATAGGCTGTAACAACATCCATTAGACACATATCAACTTTCTTGTTCACAGCCAGATTGATTAGATATTTTAAAGTGATTGTATTCACTTTAGGAGGATATGTCTTTTCAAAATCAATGCCAAGTCTTGTGTTAAACCTTGTGCTACAAGTCACGTTTTACATCTCACGACCTCTTTTTCTCATTTCGTTTTCATACAAAGACCCATCTATACCCAACAGGTTTCACACTATTTGGTATTCGGACCACAGGTCAAAAAAACTTCACATTTTGAGAGTAATTTAGTTCTGCTTGAATTATGTCTTTCCATTTTAGCCAATGCTTTTATTTATACAATTTATTACACATTTGGAAGTGTTGTAGTTCGGGCAAATCATTAGTTAAACCCCATAAATTAAAACTTGCATTTTGCTTCTCGGGTTATTGTTCATTTGGTAATATATTTTAGGTCCAACAATGAAAATTCATAACTAATTCTAGAAAAATTAAAATGGAGTCATTTAAGTATCCATTTAAAGCTTTTGAATTCATATATAGGGAAAAAAGTGATATCTAGGCCTTATTCGTACTCAATTGGTACAGAAAAATCTGAAATTTATCACTTTTTATATAGTTAATTTCTGACTTTCTATATTTTATCTCAAATTTTGAAAGATCATATCTTTCATTGTACATATCCAATTTTAGTAAACTATAACTTGTTTTAAACCTTGGATGTGTACTTCTAAACTAGAAATTTTCATAGATGTTTGATAACATTTTGCGCTGTTTTGGCCTTACCTCAACTTTAGTACTTCATAAGGGAATTTAACCCTTTTTACATGGTTACATGCAACTATTGAAATGCTAATACATGCAGCTTAGCTTCATACCAGTAATGGGTTGATTAGCATGCCAAATATACATTTCAAAGCATCAAAATGAATATACATAACTCTTGAAATTCGTATGAATGCAACATCTATAGCAAAATAAGGCTATCGAGGCTTGTCTCTTGTTCTCCTTAACCTTTGCCTCTTGCTTTCACTTTTTCTTGGAAGCTTGTACCTAGCATGGTTAGTGTTTGAAAATTATCATGTATAACTTATAAAACATATAGGCCTATAACATGTTTTACACATAATTATTGCTTGTAATGGTTCAGTGATAATTTCACTGATGTATTTGCCATGGGTACCTCTTCAACTATTTAATATAAGAGTTAAATAAATAATTTGAATCGATAGATTAAGGATATTATTTGTGTTATTTATTTGTAATGAGTATGCATTAATTTTCCTAAAGTACCAACTTTAATCATTAATACCTTTGGATTTAAAAGTCCTAAATGTATGCAATTAATAGGAATACTTCAAAAAAATTATAAATTTAAGAGATAAAAGTGGAGTGACATAATATATTTAGGACCGAATCTTACATCTTAATTAGCTTTTATATTAAAAACTGGAAAAAATATCAAATAACTCTTGTTGTGGATTGGTTCATCTTTGTTTGTAACTTACGATGTGTTTCTTGTTTCTGGCTTGCATGTGATATGCCTTGTGGAACTTGAAATTTAGCTTCTACTGGGGAATCTAGAGTAACTGGGTGTGGTTGGGATCGTGATGCCTCCTTGGAATTGTGGAAACATTATTGATAAGATATCTGATAATGGATTCTTGCAAACAATAGTTGACTCTTGTAACAAGAAATTCAATAATTTAAGATGATGAGGGTTTAATTAACAACCTTTAATTAAATAATTGGGAAAGATGATGATGATGATTTAAGCAACACATGTGATTTATTACATAATTAAGCATCACATGCTTATTTATCAACATTATCCTAATGAGATGAAAGTGACAAATCAACAACTACACTTTGATAGGGATAGCTCTTAGAGGTTGAGCCTTATGCAACGTAATCCCATTGTTTTGACTCATATCCATGCCTTCTGGCTTTAGCCCATTTGGGACCTTCCAATCAAAGTGATGTAGAAGGGAAGCCAACATAAAGCCAAGTGCCCTAGAGGCCAAGGGGAGGCCAGGGCACATCCTCCTTCCAGCACTAAACGGAATAAACTCATAATTGCTACCCTTAAAATCAATCTCACTTCCCAAAAACCTCTCAGGGACAAATAAATCCGGCTCATCCCATATGCTTGGGTCTCTTCCCATTGCCCACACATTTACTATAAGCTGTGCATTCTTGGGCACTAAGAAGCCACATAACTCAACATCACAAATTGCCTTATGGGGTGGTAGAAATGGTGCTGGTGGATGTAGTCGTAAGGTTTCTTTTATTATCGCTTGTATGAAAGGCAACTTTGAGACTAGAGACTCATCAAGTTCCACACTACTTTTACCAACAACTTGACGGAGTTCTGTCTTGGCTTTTGCCATGTTATTTGGGTTCCGTATTAATTCTGCCATTGCCCATTCTAGGGTGCTCGATGTTGTGTCTGTTCCTGCCAAAAATAAATCCTGAAATAATATGATACCAAGCAATAAAGATTAATTACAGTTGAGTTTTAAACTCTCTCTGCCGGATTATTTTCCGAGAGAGTTAAAGAATGAAAACTTGGAATTTAAGATAACTATTATACTCACCATGACTAAATGAAGAATGTCACCACGGCTCAATTGTGAAGTGTCATCATGGATGAGATCAATAAATGAATCCAACACGTCATTGAAATCTTTCGACTCCATGTTCAAACTTTTAAAACTCAATCGCTCCTCCAAAATATCATCAAAAAGTTCATATAACTTTTTACAGTATCTTGTCATCCTCTTACGAGCACCTTGTGGATCCAAAAAACTCAAAACAGGAAAAATATCAGAAACATTAGCCCGTCCAGCTTCTTCTAGGACCCCAATCACCAACTTCTTGTACTCCTGACTCTTACTAGAACCATAACAAGCAAAATCCATAGAGAAAAGCATGTTGGATATTGAATTCAGAACTGTGGTAAAGGCAACCTCGGCAAGGTTCATGGCTTCCCCTTTAATGGAATATTCATGGACGTGATTGATCAAGTCTTTAACCTTGCTTTGGCGTAGAAACTGGGTGGAGTCTAGCTTTAGAGTAGAGAACAGATTTGTAACACAAGCTCGTCTAAGAGCTCTCCATTGAGGCGAAATAGGAAGCCATGCTATGGAGAATTGGTGGTGGTCAAGTCCTCGAGCACTATCAGGGAAGGTTCGGCCTGAGAAGTCTAGGTCGTGATTGTGAAAAGCTTCTTTGGCTATTTCTGGAGAAGAGATTAATATGGCAATTCTTGTGCCCAACTTGAGTGACATAATGGGTCCGTAAGATTTGGAGAGGTTGGTGATAGACAAGAGAGGGTTGGAGCCAAGGTCTAAGATATTTCCAATGATAGGGTAGGGACGAGGCCCTGGAGGGAACTTGTGTGAAGAAGACGATGAAGATGATGATACAGAAGAAGTTGAGTACCTGTGAATTGGGTCTGAATTATCTTCTCTAAGTTTGAGAGATTTATTAGACACTCGTTTGATGGTGAATGCAATGTATATCAGAAAGGATGCAAAGAGAACGCAAGTTACAATGAGAACTTGTGTTGCGTTGTCCATGGCTTATTTCATTCTCTTCCTTTTGGCTAACCAAGTCTTATTTATAATTATTTGAAGATTGATAAATACTCACTTTACACTGATATAGAATCTATGTATTAGATGTGATACAAAAACATATATGTCATCAACGATTGATTTACAGTACAACATATGATGAACATATTGCCTTTGTTGTATCTTAAATACCCTACATTCCTCCATTTTCATTTTTCTCACGGTCAACATAATACCTCTTAATGTAAAATTCATATTGCCTTTCTTTATGTTAATACTACCCACAATTATGAAATTAAAACAACAATATCATAAAAGACATGTTCCAAAAAAAACACCATTTGTGTATACAATCTAGGTAGTATTCATTTTATCCAAATATCAAACAACCTTTTTTTCTAGTATAATACTTTTAATTCTCATCTACATGACCATAGGATATATACATACTAAGTAGCAAGCCCGCACTAAAGCATGCTGTTGTAACATTAATTATCAGAAGTAAAATGACATCATTGAAATTAAGGATTATTCCTTTCAAATATTTATTCATTTGCTTTTCATTTACGTTTTTTGACGCACACGGTGTAAATCACTTTCTACGGTATTACCTTTATATTATAATATTGTAGACCATGTCATCATTAATATTGTTAGTCTCAAATAATACACCATATAAGAATTTATTGTCGACATTTAAAACATTAATATAATCATAATTACGACATCTTCTTAATTTTGTGGATGTCGGTTGTCGTCTTGTGCTGATGGGGTCCTGCAGAGAATGATGTGAGTTTGGATTTATTTGTGATATTTTCTTTGATTTATTATTCTTCTCAGAAAAGGAAGATTTTGGGGTCCAACCACAAATATTCTCTCAAAGGAAAATCAATGTATATTAAAATAAAAAAGGACCACGCTACATACCTAACCATCAACTTATTCAAAAGCTAATAATTTAAATAAATAAATTATACTAATATTATCTTTTCGGCAAAGACTAATTAACACTATAAAAAAAATATTGAATTTTCAACGGAATTAATCACGAAATTTTTTCCTTGGTTAATTCCGTCAGTAATGCTTCAAAAATTTTCCGTGGCAAATTATTTTTATTTAATATTTTTTATTTTTTGTTTTATTTATTTTTGAAATTATGAAATTAACAATCATATAAATATATAAAAATTATTGTCCAATAAAAAATATATTAAATATAAAATAAAATGCAAATATATAAATAATAAACACATAAATTAAAATTAATATTCAATTTATTTTTTGTTTCTAATAATATTATATATGTATATGTGTATATATTAAATATTCTAATAATTTATTATGTAGTAGAATATTATACATATTCAAATATACATTTAGAAGATACAAGGTCGTCACAGCTCAACTGGTAAGAGATTGAACTCGTATACAGGTTGGGGGTTATTCCTGGAGGAAAGACAAAATTGTGGATTTATCAGCTGACGACACATGGTGTGATCGGCTGTGAGGTGATGGCCGGTAAAGACGACATGTGACATTATTATTTATTAAAAAATAAATTTACCATAGAATTTGCCATGAAAAATTCCATGGCAAACGGTAATTTGCGAAGAAAAGGCAACCGAAATTGTGACGGTG
>QFDD01003116.1:0-15823 GCA_006871305.1 Vachellia collinsii | reverse complement strand
CTCAACTAAAATTATGATTTTTAAGATTAAAAGTTATTTTAGATTTTAGAGTTTGTGTACTTAACTTTTGAAAAGGTTATAAGGTTTGTTTAAAGTAGAAGTGTGTAAAAAACTCAATAATTCAATTCAATCAAATGTGGTTTAGTCCAATCTAGTTCTTGTGACTTGTACGTGAGAGGAGTGTGTAAAAACCCATTTGAATTAATAATAAAAGCTATTTGTGATTTGTATGAAAAGATTTTTTATCTCAATCTACATAAATATATTTTGGTAACACCATATTAACAAGATTGTATTGTACAGCCCAATGTTTATATCAAATCAAATCTTGGATTGGGTATCAACCTAATTTGATTTAATCCACACACACCCTTAATTTAAAGTACAATAAAAAGGTGATTTTGTAATTTACAAGATAATTCATTGAATTAAGGTGTATCCAACACCCTAATATATTTTTGGAGGAGTTGGTGTTTTAGAGTGCAATTTTAGCGGTGACGTGTTAAAAATAGATCAGTCTTAGCCTTAACTAACACCCACCAAACATCCGTTTTCTCGTCTTCAAGAAAAAAAGAAAGAAAGATCTAAATAACTCCTCTCCTCTCCTCTCCCCCCCAAAAAAAATAAAAAATAAAAAAAGATCCTGAAGGCTCAATGTTGCTTGGATGCTGCATATTTTACAAGATTTAAAAATTGCAAACGGTTTTCATGAAAAGTTTTAATAGCATATCTAGTTCCGTATTAAACACTATTAAAGATATGGCTTTAGTGTCATTAAATTCACAGTTCTAATTATTTTTAAAACGAAAACATAATACAAGGGATGGTGATGAGACTTATCAGGGAAAATGTCTACTGATATTTATGGAAGCTTCGTGACGTTTACATGCCTTTTGAGCTGCCCCTTTGTGATTTGCTGATCGAACTATTCCCACAAATCGAACTCTTCCAGCAAAAAGAAGCTTATATGATTGGAGAGAAAACATGCATAAAGGCTGAAAAATGTTGGTACAATCATATTTACGTTTTTAACGGGAGGAATAATATCTGAAAAGTTTAAACAATTTGTCAATAAACCATTTTTATTTATCATTTAAGCCACTTTCATTTTTAATTGACAAACCCTTAAAACTTGTTACAGTATGTTTGAATTAGTTTTTAGAGAATAACTTCTATTTTAGTTTACATAAAAGTTATTTTAGAGAATAAATTTTTGAAGAATAGCTTTTAAAAAAACTGGAAATAATAGTTTTTGAAAAACGATGGTTTCCACCCTCAAACCATAATTTTAAGGGTTAAAAGTTATTTTGAACAATCCAAGTATATTTATTTACCACTTTTTGAAACCATAGTTTTAGGTAGGGGAGAGCAACGGGTGGAACGAGCTGACCCGATGGCCAACCCGTAGCCCGCCCGTTTATTTTTAAACGGGCTCAGGCTGTCCAGAACTCGGGGTGCAGCCCGTTTGGGCCTGGAATAAACGGGCTACCTGAAAACCTGCAGGGTTCAGGCGGGTTAACAGGCAGCCTGTTTATTTATTATTTAAAAAAAACCTGCTGACGCCTTACAAGACCCGCTGGGAAAAAAAAGAGAGAACAATTAAGACTCACATATAGACACACTGAGGATTGAGGAGGGCACGACGAGCATGAAGGCGAGCTGTGAGTCTGCGACAGTGTGACCTGCAAGCACGGCTGGCGGTTGGGTGATGGCCAATGGTGACGAGCACGGCTGGGCGAACGTGACAGGAAAGCAGAGACCAGACATCACGACGAGTAGCAAGAGGGATTGGGCGAGCAAGCAAAAGATAAAGCGGAGCCGTTGGGCACAAAGGATTGGGCATGACTAACTGGCGACTCGAAAGGGCACGGGCGCACGGCGACTGGTTTGCACAAGTTGCACAGAACGAGACTGGAGCTTAGAGAGACAGAGATGCTTTCGCTTCACGATGCCTTTGCTTGCCTTGCCCAAAGCTTAGAGATGACATAGATGCTTTCATGGCGCCAGAGCTTAGAGAGACTAGAGGAGGTCTAGAGCTTAGGGTATTTGATCAATTGGTCTCAAATTCATTGATTTTTGGGAGAAAAAAAAAAAGTAAACGAGCAAGCACAGGCAGCCTTAAGCCCTGCCCGTTTAAGCCCGCCTGTTACAGGCTACTTTTCGGGCGGGCCCAAACGGTTAAATATCGTACCGGGTTCGGACGGACTCATTGAGTTCCGGGTCATTTGCTCAACCATAGTTTTAGGCCAAAAAAGCTATTATATATTTTTGAGACATATTTATCTACTACTTTTTGAAATCATGATTTTGAGTTAAAATCATTATTTTAAATTGAAAGCTAAACATGTTGGTTATCTTTTTTACTTCAAAAACGTCAAGTACATTTCTCTGAAAAGAAAAGTTTCGAATTGAAAATCTTAAACAGGATGACTCCCCACTCCACCGGAGGAATTTTCATAATGATGACATCAACATCTATTTGATGACTTTGGCGGGTAAAAGATTTGGTACAACGATTAACCTTTCCGGATGTGAAATAAAATGTAACAATTAATATGATGCTGGCGATGAGTTTCAATCCTACGAAATTACTAAAGGAAACAATTTTATAATAATCCTCACAGATGAATCCCCATAATCTTCGCAGCAATAGGAGGATATATATATATAATGAAACTGAGTTTCCAAATTCCATTCCTTTACGAGGAAGGATTTATATTAAGACAGGATTTGTATTAAGTTGATTGCTCAGTTTCTAAGTACATATACATTATACACATTTTAACAACTAACAATAATAAAATAATAAATATTTATATGAAAATTCAAAAATTATAATTGACATCATCCAGGAGATAATGCAAAAGTTGAGAAGCATTCATATTCATAGGTAAATCTACAAGCACATATACATATTTTAACAACTAATAATAATAAAATAAAAAATAAAATTGAAAAACTCAGCCTAAATTTTGTTATTTATATAATATACTATTAGCTAGCTCATCAGTTGTTTTAGTTTTTGTAGGCTACACGTGAATAGTTGGGTTGGTATTTAAATGAATGTTGGATCCGAGAATAGAACAGTCACTTGATGTCCACGTGCTCCCTTGTAATCCGTCAAGGAGAAGGGAGATTATGTATTAATATATTTTGTGCCTATTTATAGTGCATCTACTTTTTTTTCCAATGTGATTTACAGTTTATAAAATAAGTATGTAATATAAGTGTTTTTTTAATTTATATAAATGCATTTTTCTAACGCCATGGCAAACATACTCTTATATAAGTTTTACCAAAAAGGTTGATTCTAACGAGAATTATTAGACTTTTATAACGTGCCGAATCAAAATTCAGATATTCGCTAAAAAGACTTACACACATGTAGTTTCTAACATTATATTAAAGGGAAAATTATTGTAAGATCCCAAGTAAGAGAATTAATATCAGAAAGGTTTCAAGAAGTTGTTAGTATCAAGTCAAAGAGTACCATTGACAAATAAATGAACTACCATTAACAACCTATAACAATCTTGTTGATATTAATTTTCTTACTTGAGACACTGCAATAATTTCCCTTATTTTAAATATTGTTGTTTTTAATTAAAAGGTTGGTATATTTGGGGGAAAAAATTATATTAGTTGTGTTGGTTAGTTACACACGTAAAGACGCACACTGGAGCAGTTGGCGTGGGCCCTCACATGAAAAAGAAAATAATGGTATTAAAATAAAGTTTGGGATGGGACGCAAAAGCTTGTGAAATTACAATGCGCTCCATTCTCCACTTTAATATCATTTATGGGCTGTTTCTGTTATCAGCCACGAAACCCTATCCTCTCTCTCTTCCCCTTCTTGCGTTGCGCTTTTGCTCTCTCCTGTCCCTTTAATTACATTTTATTAAATAGTAATATATGCGTAATTACCCTTTTGTCCCCTTAGTCATCCGTAATTATCACAACCAATTGTCCATTTTTTGGTACATTCTCTTGCATGCGGCTGACCAAATGCCAATAAATAAAACAGGTAAATTTTGCTTATAATCGACTGTTGAAATGCCATATAGAAAATATCTTGTGTACTATATATATGATTTAACGTCTTCTGCTCAAATTAAGCATGTTAGTTTTTAATTCTAAGCGAAGCTTCTCGTTTCTGCATGATACTTGATTCTTTAATTTATATGTTGGGTGCATTTGTTGTCTTTTTTCTCTTTTTTTTTTAATAGCAGCCTTTGTTTTTTATTGCTGTTGTTTTTAAAATAAAAATAAAAATTATGAGAAAATGTAATTTCAAAAAAATCTCATAATAAATAAGTAGCATACTAACATATAATGATAAATTCTAGTTTAGTATATAAAAGGTTAATACTATCTACTTGTGGAATTTTTGAGTGATTACGTTTATTCTTAAGATATTACAGTATTATTGTCTATTTATAGCTTAGATTACCCTTTTTTGGTCCATTGCTTAGATTGTTTTTTATATCGGCAAAAAGAAGGGGGGAAATCCAAAATCATAATTTTCCCTTTATTTTCATATGAAAATTGATTTGATTTATTAGGAATTTGCATTTTCAATCTACATGATAACAACTATGTTTGAAATTATTTTTTTACTAGGAACATGACGTGTTAAACTGCTTTACTTTAAATTAAAAGGATTTTGAAGGATTTTTTTTTGGGGGGTCCATTTTTAACCCATTAAATATAATGAGTTCTGTTTTTTTTCTTTAAGATAATCAAATGATTATTTCAAATTAACCTAAATCAAGTCGTACAGAACATGATCACAGCAAAGCTACATTAAGGATTTAACAATGTCATGTATGTTTAAAATTATTTTTACTGACACTTTAAATTTATCAAAAGTTATTATCATCATTATTATTTTTTTTGTGTTATTTCTTTTTTAGAAAATGACATCCTTGCCTTAGCTGGCAGATAATAATTTTTTCCCTTTTGGGAAAAAAATTGAAGCCAAGCTGAGAAGGAAGGTGGCGAGGAATCAGTGGTCAAACTTACAAACTATTCAATATACTACCACTCTGAAAGTCAGAAAGAAATGGCAGTGCCGAAATTTCGACAAAGATGGAGGGCAGATATATAATGCAACCCAATAATGCGGAAAAACTCGCGTGAATCTGTATCAAAATCCAGCTACGCAAGACGTAGCTTCGACTCGTAGTGACTCTGCCTTTCTTCATCTTTTGCTGTTTCTGAGCTTTTCTGTGCATTCAAAACGAAAAGGAAAAGTGAAAAGGGAAGAAGGAGAAGGAAAAACTAAAAACAAAAACAAAAGGGAAAGTGGACGCCATTTCCTCGGACTTAGACCAGGAACCACTACAGTATCAGAGAGAGAGAGAGAGAGAGAGGAAAACGGAAGCTTCCCGCAAAGATTTAGTGGAATTTTCACTATCTGCATCTTTCTTTTAACGGTCAGTTCACTTCTTCTGCTTAGTGGAATTCTGACTGTACTAGTAGTATTGCATGTAAGACGTCTGAGATTTTGTTTCTTGTGTTTTTATTATCCTGCTTAGAGCTACTTATGGCTGTTGATTTGGCTGCTGGAACATTATTTTCTTTGGATGATTCGATTGATCGATCTTATGCTGCGATCGCACTTGAAGTCTGCGCATTGCTTCAACGATTTTTCCATAAAGTTTGTTGGTTTTCTTTTTCTACATTCTTTGTGAGTGGATTCTGGATTGAGCTTAGACACAGAGTGTGCTATGAATTGAAATTTCACTGTTGTCGCATTACATTAATTAGAAAGAGTGTGCAAGCCTCTAATTATGCATAATTAGTGGAAAGGATGAGGGGAAGAGGAAAGCAATATGACTAAAGAAAATTAGCCTGCGCTGGTACAGTGTATATGCATGGACGTGGATTAAGTCCCTTGACAATATCTGCTAAAGCTCTTCTAATTGTTTCCGCTAATGTCCAAAATTTGTATCAGCAAAACATGATAGCTGGGGCATTAACGGGAGTATCGTTCAACCCAGCTTCCCAATAATTACTCCCCTCCGTGCCTAATTTCATTAGAAATTCAGTGTAATTGGCTGCCTTTGATAGAAGGAAGAATTCCATATTTGAACTGTTGCCAGAGCTGGTTTTCCAGCTATGCTGTGGATAAGTGATCATAGTAAAAGAGAAGTGAGGCAACATGTTTTATGTTGCCAAGGCTAAGCAACATGTCTCTTCTCTCTCAATGTGTGGATTCGAACCTGTGGCTATGTGGGAGACACTTAGCCTCATGACCAACATGGCACTAAATCCATTGACTAAGCAACATGTCTCTGATGCTGTTTAATTTCACTGTTAAATATTTCATTATATAGAAATTGTTTAGTCAAAACTTTATTAAAAAAAAAAAATCATATATAATGTATACTTCACAGTTATTCCTGTGAAAACGAATATCTAGCCAATAGTACAATGAGGGATTATCATGACTAGCTGCATTGATTTTTGTTAGTAGACCTATGATTATGATGTCATAGTTTAGGAGAACCTGTAGAATAGGAACCTTTAACTCATGATAAAGTATGCAATTGACTCAATCATGCTTTTACAAGGCTGAATTTGGTGATATCCCATGTTTTTGTTATTGGTTATTTGGTTTAGTCCCCATTATGGATGCAGTTTTTTTTTTTTGCTGGATGGTTTTTAAGTCAAATCCTGAAGGCTATTCATGTAGTTTCCCTGTTGGGTATTTGTAAACCTCGCTTTTACAAGCCTCTACTTCACACTTTAGTTGTTCTTGCTGCATCACACATTGTAGAATCTAATGAGTACAGGTTAACAACTAATTTATTTTCTCACTTTTCTTCTCTGATATTTCCTTTGGTTGCAGAATAAGTACAAAATTAGCAGCCTTGGCTACTAATTAAATCTTTTGAAGGTGGAATTCATAAGCAAACCTTGCAGGATAAATGTTTGTACCAACTACGTAGCTGATAAACGTTACTTCATTGGGATATCTCCAGATACACACTTGCCATAGGTGGTGATGCACTCTATGGTAATGCATAGGTACCTTTGGTGCTGCATTATATTTGGATATCTCCATACATCTTTTGTTTCAGGACAGCATAGGAATAGGAGTACTGGCTCAGAAGACCGGCTAGGTCAATCTGGGTCCCTTGTGAGTGATTTTTCGCAATTCCAATCTGCATCTGTCCAAATATCATCTTCATCCTTTCCATTGAACAAGTCAGTATCTTGTGAGGACTTGGATGGTGTAGGATCATTTAATACCACATGCTTACTAAGTTCAACTTTTCATTTGGATTCTGATATTCACGTTTATGGAGTTGGAAACCTGGAGATACTCCCTCACGCTTCTATATCATGTCTAGTGGAAGGATGCACAATAATATTCAATATGTCTGGTAACATTAAACTTGGTCAGTATGCATCTATTGTCGCTGGTTCTGTGGTTTTGTCAGCAGCCAATATGTCTATGGAGCATGGTTCATCTATTAACACATCATCTTTGGGTGGGGCACCACCTTCCCAAACTAGTGGCACACCTTTCGGCTATGATGGAGCTGGAGGAGGGCATGGTGGGCGTGGAGCATCCTGTATAAAGGATAATACCACAAACTGGGGTGGTGATGTTTATGCTTGGTCCACTTTGTCTGAACCATGGTGTTATGGCAGTAAGGGTGGTGGAAAATCTGCTCAGAAAAAATTTGGAGGGAATGGTGGGGGACGTATTAAGCTTCTTGTGAATGACACTTTGTTTATAAATGGCTCTGTTACTGCAGAGGGTGGAGATGGAGGGTCTGATGGGGGTGGTGGATCTGGTGGAAGTATAATAATACATGCCTTAAAGCTGTAAGTATCAACTATATGTCTATCTATTTGTGATCTCATACTTGTTGATTACAAAATGTCTCATAATTTCTGAAGTGTGTTTATTGCTATTAATTAAGATGTATTACATTTTATTACATTGAGGTTCAGAAATATTGATAGTTGCAACATAATCATTCGTAGAGTTGGTGCATTTGAAAAGATATCTGGAGTCTACATTATTAAACAACAAGCCATAAATCTGATGTTTATATATCTTTTCTCTTGGATTTTCCTCAGTATTTGGTCCATCTGTCCATGTTCACCTTTGGGGTTACTTCCTTGGAGATTTTCAACATGTTTTGCTGGTTTGAGGGATTTATTATCTTGATTTTCCTTATTTGTTTTCAGAATATCCAAGTCTTAACTCATACATAGATAATTGTATTTTGTCAATCCTTTACTATTGTTGTCTTTTTTGTCAAACAGTTGAAAAGTTCTTGCTCACTTCATGTTTTGCTAGGGCTACTAGGTACATGGAGTGATACATACTTGTTGACAGGTCAATTCTAGTTTAGTTAATTGTATGCCTATGAATTGAAGTTGTCTCTCTCTCTCTCTCTCTGTGTTTTTTTTTTTACATAATGCCAGGATAATATATGCTTTCCCTTTAAAAAATAATAGCATAAAGAATCACTTTATGGGAAAAAATTCTGTTGGGTCTAATGGGCTTGGGCTCCCAATGGATAAGGAATGCTCCCAAAAGCTAGCCATTGAGGTGAAAACCTAGGTGATTTATAATCATTATTATCCTCAGCATCACCACATTATGAGCATATAACTAAAAACTAAAATATTTTTATATTGTCATTCGTATTATAGTATGAATATGGATACGCATTTAAATTCTGTAGATTACATCAAATACTGGATCATGGTTCCTAGATCCACCATTGATTTAAAGATAGGAAATCAGACTGGTTGTTTGGGGATTCTGTGGTAATTGGTGTAGTAAGCAGCCCAGTATTACTCTTATGAGATCTATCAGAGATATTGTACAAGTACATTTACTGCCTAAACTTGTCAAGGACAAGGGTGAAAAGGGATGGTTGTAAAACCACCAATTGCCCTTTTGTGACATTTTATTTTCAAAATCCTCTCCTGAATGTGAGGAATTTATATATCACCATTGTTTAACAGTCCTCTCCAACTTTGTTAGGAGTTAATATATTTATTTGCTATCATTACGGTAATATGACATGTGAAATTCTAAATATAAATATTCATGTGAGATTATTAATACTAATAGCTATTATAAATAACTGAAGTGATGCTTTTGTCTATTTAAAATGTATACTTCAATAGCCTTCAAGTTTATTCACTAGAAGAGCTAATGTTGCACTTCTAAATTTTCTTGGACTTCACATTTTTGGATGATTGCAGGAAGGGATATGGTATTATCAGTGCTGCTGGTGGGAAGGGATGGGGTGGCGGCGGCGGAGGAAGAATATCACTTGATTGTTACAGCATACAAGAGGATTTAAAAGTTTCTGTTCATGGTTTGTATTAATAACCTTCTTTACCTGGCAGTTAAGTCAATTTCTGGTCATGATAAATATTTAATATTTAATTCTATTGAAACAATTGAAAGAATGCTAAGCTTGATTTTTTGTGAAAAGGGATGAATAATTTGGGCAATCTCATTTAAAGGTATTTAGAAATCATTATATGTTAGCTGCAAAATTAATGAGTAAAGTTAAGGATACTATTTATTTAAAAATAATGAAAATGATGTAAGCCTAAATTGATCTTCATGTGTCCTTGGTTTGACCTATTCTCAGGATTTAACCTGATCTAGGATGAGGATTAAAAGGAAGAGGGAGAATGAGGAGGGAAAATGGGAGAAAGGGAAGAATAATGGGGTGGAAATAGATGATAATAATAACTCTGACTATTCAAATTGTCAAGTCTGGCTAAAGATGATAATATAGGGATATTTATAGAATTCTAAACACAACAACTTAGAGCAAAGGAAAACCTAAACTTAAAGTAAAAGAAATCACTATAAACACAAAAATAAATCTAAATTCTTCTACACCTAGACTTGATCTTTCACATTTCCCATCAAAACCTGACAATAATAAGTTTGTAACGTAGTTTATAAGGTCTTAACTTTCACCAGATTAGAAGAGAATTTTGGTGTTAGAGAAAGAGAAATAAAATAAGACTTTTTGAATTGACTCAGTCATTTGGGTGTTTGTGTTTCAACTCACTGATTGGTTGTGTTTTAATCTGAAATGATGGATCCTTTCTCCATTTAGAAGACAAGCAGATTAACTCTTGCCTTTACACACACAAACACACACACACACACACACACACACACACACACAAATGTTTTCTGGCAGTGATACTGTGCATTTTGTCGTTTTAGTTTTAGATTGACTTTTGTTTGAAAAATAAGAAATGGGTTCAATATATCTTCACACTTGCATCTTTATTATTTTCGTCTCATATCACATCCAGTGCGCCCCTTTTAATGTTGGTTTTAGCAAGAAGAAACTTGTTTATAATATATGCACAATTATTACGTCAGGAGGTTTGAGTATTGGCTGTCCTGGGAATTCTGGAGCTGCTGGCACATATTTCAATGCAAATTTACTAAGTCTGAGAGTCAGCAATGATAATCTCACTACAGAAACTGACACTCCATTGCTTGACTTCTCAACCCGCCCGCTTTGGTCAAATGTTTATGTAGAGAATCATGCAAAAGTTTTGGTTCCTCTTGTTTGGTCCAGAGTTCAGGTAGGAAAGTCACACACAAAACAATTGTATCAACGTAGACACCAATATATCTTGGCATTTTTTCTGCGTGAGGTTGGAAAAATTCTGCTGTCATTTTCTTCTTATTAACATTAGATTTTAATAAATTCAGTTCTTGTTTCAGTTGTCTGTTAATATATTTCTGGTATAATATATTTTTACAGCATTAGTCCTTGGAAATTTTTGTCTAATTTTTATTTGGTTATCTAACTCTTGTAGCCTATGCTTGATAACTAAAACACTTTAATTATGAAGGTAAGAGGCCAAATTAGTGTATATCGTGAAGGGAGCATAATCTTTGGGTTATCCGATTATCCAATTTCTGAATTTGAGCTTGTTGCTGAGGAGCTTTTAATGAGTGATTCCATCATAAAGGTAATAGATTGTGATTAAAATTGCTTTTGCCCAAGTGGATGTCCTTTTTAATCTATATGAACATCAATTGTTTAGGAGTCTTTAAGATAAGATAATTGGCATATGATTTAACAATTTTACCTTTAATACCTGAAGGTGTATGGTGCATTTAGAGTTGCTATTAAAATGTTACTCATGTGGAACTCCAAAATCCAAATTGATGGTGGTGAGGATAGGGTTGTTACTGCTTCAGTTCTTGAAGTCAGGAATCTGGTTGTTTTAAGGGTATCATGATCTTCATCCTAAAACTATTTAGAATACTTGTCCTTGGGATCATAGTTGGTGCTTGGTGGTTTGAAATAATATTTCTGATTGTTATTTTTTCCCACTTGCAGCAAAACTCTGTCATAAGTTCAAACGCAAACTTAGGTTTATATGGTCAGGGTCTACTGAGGTTGACCGGTGATGGGGATGCAATCAAAGGCCAGCGACTTTCCTTGTCTCTATTTTATAACATAACTGTAAGCAATTCCTGATACACTGGTTCTCATTGTTTTAGTCATAAGTTTCCCTGTTTCTTCCAAGAAATACTAATGTGGAGACAGGATACTACAACGTCTTAGAGATCACAAAATCCCAAGAGTCTAGGTGTGATTTCAAGTGCTTAGTTATGATTGATAAAAGTGTTCGGCATGTAAAAAATATGGACAATGCTCTTTTCTTTAACAGAATTCGTCTCTTTTATTTTCTCCTGGAGCTTATCTTTCTTGATGAGAAAAATGGGGTACCCTTCTCTTTTATATCTCTCTCCTAACAATTAAATTTCTTCATTTTATTAAAAAAAAAAAATCCCTTCTTCCTTGACAGGTTGGCCCAGGTTCTTTACTTCAGGCTCCATTGGATGATAATGAAAGTAGAGGCACGTAAGTATGGCTACTTTCTAGTCGCATTGCTTGACCTGAGTTTGAGTTCCATACAGCCTGTGAACTCCTTGTCAATTACATACTTACCTGTTTTTAATTTTATTTTCTTTTAGGATCACAAAAAGTCTTTGTGAGACACAGAGTTGTCCTGTAGATCTGATTACTCCACCTGACGATTGCCATGTCAATTATACACTCTCTTTCTCACTTCAAGTAAGGTTCATAATGTAATTATAGGTCTATGCTAAAGCATGCTCAAATTACAATGTTTCCTCCCTGTCGCATTTATCAGGATTCATTTTTTTCTCATTGACCTTTCAATGTCTTGCTTGAGGCATATGACATTTTCTTTTTTACCACGTCAACCATTGCTGATTATTCAAGTTAAATTACTTGTGTTGCCAATTGTAATATCCTGCTTCAGTAGAAATTTGAGGTGGGTATTTTTCTTAATAAACTTTTCGCAGATATGTCGTGTTGAGGATATTCTTGTGACTGGCGTTATGAAGGGAAGTATAATTCACATCCACAGGGCAAGGACTGTCATTGTTGATGCTGATGGCATTATTACAGCCTCTGAGTTAGGTAAATTCAATAGTTTTGCTGGTCCTTTTCATCTTTGTCTGGTTGATGGTATAGATTCATGATTCTGATCAGACAGAGATCTTCTCAGGTTGCACTGAAGGTATTGGAAAAGGAAACTTTTTTAATGGAGCTGGTGGTGGAGCAGGTTATGGTGGAAGAGGAGGGTCTGGATATTTCAATGGGGGAGAGAGTAATGGTGGCAGTGTATATGGCAATGCTAGTCTTCCATGTGAGCTGGGTAGCGGAACCAAGGGCCCGGATGAGTCATATGGCCATGTGGTTGGAGGAGGAATGATTGGTAAATTTGTTTGAAATACCTTTAGTTTTATTTGTTTCAAGGATAAAGTTTTTGTTTTGCCTCTTCCAAGAGTTGCAAATTATAACATCCTCAGAGCCCTCCCTCATAGATATTGTTCCTATTGCAAACAGAGCAAAGTTTTGTTCTCTTGAAGTTCTACAATACTCTAGAAAATGCATCTATAAGGGGAAGATATCTACACCCTTATAAGGCGTGTTTCGTTCCTCTTCCCAACCAATATGGGACTTCACATCCACTCCCTATGGGAGCCCAGCTTCCCTACTGGCACACTAACCGGAGGCTTGGCTCTAATACCAATTATAACATTCCCAAAGCCCTCCCTCGTAGATATTATCCTTATGGTAAACAGAGCAGGATTTTGTTCTTCTAAAGTTCTACAATATTTTAGAAAACGCATTTACGAGGAGATAGTATTCGCACTCTTATAAGGCGTGTTTCGTTCCCCTTTCCATCCGATGTAGGACTTCACATAGGGAACGAAGCACGTTTTATAAAGGTGCAGATACCTTCCTCTCGTAAATGCGTTTTCTGGGTGGCTATAGCTGTACCCAAGGAAGCAAAACCCCACTCTTGGCTATGGTTGTGAACCGTGACAATATTTGCGAGGGAGGGGAGTCAGGCTGTTACACAAATAGTTGCACTGTTCACAAATACAGATGTGATAATAACCCATCCTTTACCATCTTTTCATACTTAGTATTTATGTAAAGTAAAATGTCTATTTTTTAAGGTATTCTCTGATTATAGTAATTTATGTTTTATTGTTGCTAGTGATGGGATCCATTCAGTGGCCACTCTTGAGGGTTGACCTTTATGGGTCCATGACAGCTGACGGTCAAAGTTTTAGCAAAGTAATGCGAAATAGTGATGGTGCTTTGGTTGGTGGTCTTGGAGGCGGTTCTGGTGGGACAGTACTTCTTTTCCTTCAGGAACTCAGGCTTTTGGATAATTCATCCCTAACTGTTGTTGGTGGCAATGGTGGCCTCCTTGGTGGTGGCGGTGGTGGGGGAGGGAGAATTCATTTCCATTGGTCAAAGATTGGTGTTGGCGAAGAGTATGTTCCTGTTGCCAGTATACAGGGCCTAATGAACAGCAGGTAATATTATCACATCTTAGATGGTGGCTTCAAAATATAGCATGAACATTACTTATTATTCTTTGGGTGACAGTCGGATCTTCATTATAATCATTTATCAATAAGTTGAGAATTTCAAGTGTTATTTAAAGAATGAATCTGTTTGCCATGCTTGCGGAGCTTTTCTGATATCGTGTAGTCCTTGCTGCAATGGATACTTTAAATTTGAACTTTAAACTAATCTACTTGGAAGGTTCCCCTGCTTCAGTAGAATTGCATGCCATAGAATTTTTACACACAGGAAGAGAGAAAGAAAAGTTCACCACATGAATGCAGAAGATTCCGTTGCAAATTGGCAACACCATCTAAAAAAGACTTGGTGAAGCATTGCACAAATTGAGATGATAACATTTATCTTGTAGTGCTGTTAGCTGGGGTAATGTCTATTCAGTGAGTGAAGAATGAATTGACATAATGGTCAGAGGTTTTTTTTTATTTTTTGTTAGATTACTCAAGTAATAGAGAAATGAGTTTTATCTTTATTATTTTTTGTTTTCAATGATGAAAGTGATCTCTGTCTTCATTCAAACATCATCTCAAAAACCATCAAGCAAGATGGTTTTGGCTCAAAAGCTACCTTAATTTGTCATCCCCCCTCCCCCATCTTTTTTATTTTCTTTCAAGAAGCTAAACTACCTTAGTTTCAGTAATTTGAATCATAATATCTTTAATAATTCAGTCACAGTTTGGGCTCGTTACTCCAAAAATTATATATTCTTTATGATTTTCAACAGTGGAGGTGCTGGGAATAATGGTGGCCATCATGGAATGAGGGGCACCATTACAGGGAAAGAATGCCCCAAGGGCCTCTATGGCACTTTTTGTAAGGTTTGTTCCATTTGATCTTATGTTCCTTTTCTTCTTACACTGTATCCTTATGCATAGAACTTGGACAGCATTCAATCTGTCTCAGACTTCTAATTGTTTTCTCACATGCATTAAAAATTTATGTCCTGAAATTAATCAAACAGAGCAACTGGGTTTTCAGGAATGCCTAATTGGTACTTACAAAGATGTTGATGGTTCTGATGCGGATCTTTGCATTCCTTGTCCTATTGATCTTCTTCCTAATCGTGCAAATTTCATATATGTACGAGGTATCTTTGATGTTGCAACTTGTTTTTATATGCATAGCTTTCTGCCCTCTCTTTAGTAATTTAGACGATCTTCATTGCAGGCGGAGTTAGGAACAAGTCTTGTCCCTATAAATGTATATCTGACAAATATAGGTTGCCCAATTGCTATACAACTCTAGAAGAGCTTATTTACACTTTTGGAGGCCCCTGGCCATTTGCAGCATTGTTATCAGTCATTTTGTTGCTTTTGGCTCTACTGCTAAGTACTTTGAGAATCAAGTTGGTTGGTTCTGGTACATATCACAGTGCAAGTTCAATTGAGCAACATAATCACCACCATTTTCCACACCTGCTTTCCCTATCTGAGGTGCTAATTTGATGACAAAAATTTCGCTGATATATCTAGTTCTATCCGTTTCTGCAATTGCACTTAAGTGTTTGATCCATTAAGTTTTGTTGAAAAATTAGGTGCGAGGAGCCAGAGCTGAAGAGACTCAAAGTCATGTGCACAGGATGTACTTCATGGGTCCCAATACTTTTAGAGAGCCCTGGCATCTTCCTTACTCACCCCCTCATGCAATAATTGAAATTGTGTAAGAGACACTGCATATTCATGCATGCATATCACAGGTCGTAATGCCATATCTTATTATGTATCTAATGACTAAATACTCCTCCTTCCTATCGATAAATTGTCCATTATATAAGTATTGCTTCAAAGGACACCCCATATGAAAATTTTACAATAAGCAACCATATGACAGTTTAAAATGCCCATTTTTGGAAGATAAAGATTGCATCAGTATTCAAG
>QFDD01003115.1:0-16015 GCA_006871305.1 Vachellia collinsii | reverse complement strand
AACAAATCATTAATTAGGTTTTTTGATATAATTGGGGATTTAAAAATTGAGTCAAATTACATCTATTCTCCTTAATTGTTAAAAAATCAATACTGAAAAAAATACCCCTTGATTATTAAAAAAAAATCAACACTGAAGACAAAACCATGCTGATTGGATTTCTTTTCATCAACTGATATGGTTTCATAAACAAATTTAACTTTTTGAAAGTACAAACTATAAAGAAGTGTGGCAACGAATCATCGGCAGGAGTTTCATCAGCGTCCCTGAAAGCATTATTCCTACAACCCATCGCTATTGCTCTATAGTCAAATTGAATTCACTTTCCAGCAAGGATTATTGATAAGATACGTCCAGGCAATGAATTGCATTGAGGGATGCATACACTCGTATATTTATATATCACGTTTACTAATGTTGATAAATAGAATATGATGTTTACAAATTGGGGAGAGAAATTCATAAGAACTAAATATCTATTAACAACAAAATAAACATGGGTTTGGATTTTTATAGGTCCTTCTTATATGACTAACTTCATCAAATGTCAGTGTATTTTAGCTCACTAAAAATACAATTAATATCAATCCAAATTGATATCACTACTCTTATTTCTACAAATGTTATCTTCTGTCTTGTATCTTTTACCTTTACACTGCCCCGATTATATTGAAATTGCCCTTCAACATTATTCTCACATTATCCACCAACATGGGAAAAAAATGGTTCTTTTTGAGATATTGATCATAAAGTATATGTCATTTTCTGTGACAACCTGCATCAAATAAGTAAGCATTCATTAAAATTAAATAATTTGATTTAATTGAATGAAACAAAGGAAATGAAGGTATTTGGCAAAAATTATTGGGAAAATATCGTATAACTTGGGCTCTCATTGAAAAAATCCAATCGGCATGGTTTTATGTTCAATTTTATTTTTTAATAATCAGGGGCATGGTTTTTTCTTCAGTCTTGATTTTTAATAACTAAGGGATGTGAAGGTAATTTGACATAATTTTAAATCTTTAATTGTGTCAAACAACTTAATTAACGATTTGTTAAATTTAACGACTCAAGTTAAAATTTGAGTAATTCAACCGTATTTTATTGAAATTTTTCCAAACGTTTTTATCCTACAGGACCAACTTAAAATAATCTTAACTAGAAATTCAACAAAGATGGTTAAGATTCCAGTCCAAATGTCTTCTAATACTCTTGACAAAGGGGTCATATTATAGGGTTGGGTTTTGTCGGGAAAATGAGGCACAATAGTGGTGATACATCGTAATATAGTGGATAAAGATGTGGATGGCATATTCCGGAGATCGTGCAACAAATAAACAAATTCAAATAGTAAATAGTAATAAAAAAAAACAGCAACGACGACGACGATGATGATGATTTTTTTTTTTTTTGCGCCAATGTGAAAATTTCATTACTTCAAACTTTAGTCTATAAACACAACAACTATCAGTCTTAAAACGTAGGAAACATAGGCAAAATAATCAAAACAAACACTACCCCCTTCATCTTGGGTCCAGAGCATCAACTTTCAGATCATCTGATAACAAACTAGATAACTGTTGAGGGGGTTGTGATAGCCAGTTAGAAGGGTATGACCCTCTTAAAGAAGTTTTGGCAACCCAATCAACTATCAAAGTCGGTTCTCTAATAATCCATCTAAATGAATGGTTTCATCCATAGTTCCTTAACATAAGGATATTTTCAATGATAGTTTCGCACGTCCAATCTAGAGATGTGTGCTCTTGATTAAGGCTTTTAACCAATATTTGGTTATCATGCTCAAAACATATGTCCTCAAGCTGGCTCTCAATTGCAAAAACCATCGCTTGTTGCATTGTTACACATTCCCTAAATAATATTGAGTCCGTGTGGATCACTTTGGTACCACCATCTATCATGCAACCATTGTAATATCTCACTACAAACGCTATTGCAGCCTTCTCCTTTGATTCTATGAAAGCACAATAATTATTTATTTTCAATTGATTTCGTTCAGATTTGCTCCATTGTTGCTGCATTCTGTAACCATTATCTTCTTCTGTTTCCAGCAATTCCCTTTGTTGCAGCCAGCCACGTGCCTCCCAAAACTCCTATAGCAATTTTCCGAGTATATCTATAAGCCATGGATTGGTCCAGATCTTCATGCTTCTTGTATCTCCAATACTTGCTATGATCTTGCCTTCCAGCACCTTCCGTCCTTCTAAGATGCTCATCTAGATCCATGATGCTCGGCTCCCTTTTTGTGCATAAAAGAAGCCCACCTTGGGCTATATAGCTTTAAGGATTTTAACTCATAATTGATTTGGTTCCTCACACCTTGCTTTTGACAAGAATTTGTGTTGCCATCCTTATACTCCTCTTTTAAGTTTGTCTAGCGTAAAGTTGAGCACTTAGGCCTTTGATCTTCCTCACATAATTGGCAGCCCTAAATAATTCCCAAGTACATCAGCTATGCGAACTTGGCCATCAACAGTGTCCCATGCTATTTGGCAGAAATGACCAATAAATCCGTTCAGTCCTGAGGCTACTGTGCCTCCCAAGTCAAAGGTTTCCCTTTACACCTCTTCATCTGTTATCTCTCACATCAGCTATATGTTATCCTCCTATGTGATCAACTCCTGTAAGCACCTAGTGTTTCATCAAATTCCCTATTTGGAGATTTCGAGAAAAGCTTTTCATAGAAGTTAGAAACATTTGCCAATTTGTGTCTCCTCTTCAATCCATGTATCTTACTCATTCTTTAGTCTAATGATTTTGTTACAACACCTTCTTCGAATAATGGTCATATGAAAGAATTTAGAGTTATGATCTCTATACTTTAGCCATTAAATGTGAGACTTTTGTGCCCAATAGACTTCCTCTTGCTCCCATAACTCATTTATTTTCCTTTTTAGCTTTGCAATTTCTATGGCTGTTGATTCATTCCAATCCTTCTCTAAATAGATTTGCAGTTTTGACATCATTTTTCTGATCATCACAACACTGTTACTAAATTCCTTTATGCTCCAATCTGTTAGGCATTGGCTTAAGCTTTCTAGATTTGATACTAATTCTTCAACCATTCTACTATTCTCCCCTCCTATCCAATTGGCTTTGATGTGCATCAAATTTGGGTGACTAAGCCAGCTTTCATCAAATCGAAAATTTTGTGGTATTTTTGCCTCATTGTGATTCAATTCTAACCAGACTAGACAATGGTATGATCATATGTCTTATAGCACATGACACTGCCCCTGTGGGGATTGGAGTCTCCATTTGCAATTGACAACTACTTGGTCAAGTTTTTCCTTGATAAAGTCTTCATCCTTCTCTATTGGTCCTCCACGTGAAGCTACATCCTTTTGTTTCTACTTCTATCATCTCACATTTACTCATGAAGTTTCTGAATCTTTGAAGATTCCTCTTAGATCTTTTCGGCCCACATTCTTTATCAAAGTTATATAATAAATCATTAAAATCCCCCAAAATGACCCACAGAGTGTCTTGATCTGGTTGCAGACGCTATAGTTGCTCCCACCATCTCAGTTTTTTTTCTATACTCTTGAGGACCATAAATTAAGGTCAAAGATCCACAATGCATAGCATCAGTAACTATGTCATCTACATGGATAATAAATCGAGTAAGCAAACCAATTTTCATCTACACACCCTCCTTCCACCATAAAGCCAAACCCCCTGATCTACGTACTAGATTAAAATATTGACCAAAATCATTTACCAACTTCCTCCTAATTCTTTCGGCCTCCTCCTTTCTCATCTTTGTTTCAGGAAGAAAGATAATGATAGGTTTTTAGTTTCCTGCATTGGAACCGAAGGTTTCAAACTATCAAAGTGGTTCCCAATCTTTGACAGTTCCACCTTAAACAACTCATGGCGTCTGGGTGGCTGCATCCGACCAGCCACCATGCCCTTCTTGTCCCCTTTAGCTGTAAATTCACACAAAAGGAATCTTTTTATCTTATTTTTTCTATAATGAATTTTCTGTACCTTTTCCACTTGCTGTCCAGTCACAAAAGTTATGTTTCTTCCATATCTATCTGAATAACTTCCTCTGATATTCTAGCCATTGTTCCTTGTTTACTCTAGGAGTTGTCCTTAGCCACTACTATTCAAAATTTCACTGCCTTCTTCAGCCTTTCCAGTTCCTCCTCTGTAGCCTGTCAGATTCTTGAGAACCCCGGCTAGTCTTTCTCATGGACCTTCCATTGTTTTGCAGCTGATGATCCGCAATTCCCTTCAGCATTTCTTTTCAAATTTACCCTCTCTACTAGGTCTCCTAGGAGGTTAACAACATGTTTTTCTTCATATATTATCAGTGCCAAGACTTCTCTGTTGTGTTCAAAGATGTGAAGGCTCACCCTTTTCCAGCATCCTTCGGTTTCTTTTCTTAAGCCAATCTAAATTATGGGCCCCCTTGCATACATCTCGTTGGGCTAAGAGGTAACACATCTCTTGGCCCATTAACCATAAGTCCCTTTCCTTTTTCTACTGCTTGCTTACCAGATGGGTTCCATTGAAACTCTCTCTTTTGGTCACTCAAGCTCCCCTGCTCGCCACTAGAATTAAATATTGCCTCAAGGTTATTATTACTGCCCACCTCCACTACGTTGATTTTTGGTGGCATGTCGTCTTGAGCTTGCCAATCATCTGCAGTGCTCATGCTACCATGTACACTAGCGTTTCTTCTTCATCCTCCATACCTACCCCTTTGATGGGACGTCTGTTGGTATTCTTAGTCGCTTAAGACATTCATGTTCATCCTCATCAGCTGGGCACACATAGTGGTGTCAAAAATTCTTCTCTACCCATCAGCTTGGTCATTATCTTCTTCCATATCACAACTCCGATCATCGTGTCCAAGTTTCCCACAAAAAAAGCACAACTTTGTTAGCTTTTTATACTTAACCTTGACTTTTGCCACCAGTAGAGTATCTGGCCAGGGGCACCTGTGGGAACTAATGATTTATTAATATCCATTTCCACTCTTGCTCGATAGAAGCTTCTTCCACCATACTTACGGTCCACTGGATCTTCTACTGCTACAACCCTCCCCAGTTTGCTCGCCATATCTATTACATTGAATTTCAGCTTTCCTTTTGGTGAGATGTCATGAAATTGCACCCAGAACGTACAAGTGTTTATCTGTATTTCACTATTACTCAAAAAGGGCTTCCTTTTTTCCAGGATTAGCATATGTTGTCTCACCACCCATTGGCTTCCTTCCAGTACCCCCTAGCCTCATCAATATCTCGAAAGGTGAATGAGAAAAGATTGAACCCCAGTACATGGACATCTAACTTTCCTTTTGGTTTCCATGATGCTAGCACATGTTTTCTTATTGCTCTGATTCCGACTTTAGTTGCTGATATGACTCTTCCAACCAAGAATTTATACATCCTGGTCTGAAGTTCCACCTATTACTCACTTCTTATTTATCCTTATACTCGTCATGGCTTTTGGACCAAACAAGCAATGCAAGCAAATCTGACCCAGCACTGAGGCTAAAACACCTAAGTCAAGTTTTTGGAAATTCCTACTATTCCGAGAGAACCCCAAAGTGCTCTCAAGTCGAGAGAAAAAATCCGGTATGGGATGTTGTTCCTTGAATGGCCAAAATCCAATGATGATGATGATGGGATTAGAGCCGGTAATATGGGCCCAACCAGCGGTGGGTTGGGTTGGGCAAAAGCTAGTCCATTTAGGTGCAGGTCTTTTTGACCCGCACCCGTAGGTTAGCCCGCCAACCTTTTTTTTTAATTTAAAAAAAATTAAAATTGCTTTATAAAAAAATATGTGGATAACGTCTGATTATAATGTAAACCTAATTAATATTAAATGTTTATTGATCATTTGATTGATTTATATTTAGTTTAAATTCAATTTTATAAAATGTATTATATATCTTTAAATTGTATTATATAAAATTTGAATTAGATATTTTATGTTCAAGTTGTGATGTATTTTTATTAATTAAATTTATGAAAAAAAATATTTCATTTGAGGT
The DNA here is from genome assembly GCA_006871305.1 of Vachellia collinsii. Taxonomy (NCBI): domain Eukaryota; kingdom Viridiplantae; phylum Streptophyta; class Magnoliopsida; order Fabales; family Fabaceae; genus Vachellia; species Vachellia collinsii. Next base: position 9,987 of record QFDD01003115.1, on the reverse strand, counting down.
ATTTAAATAAATAAAAAAGATATTTTAAGTGTAAGTTAAAAAAATATTATGGGTAAGAAAAATATAAAAAAAAATTAAAATTAATTTTTTTTTATAAAAAAAAGGTGGCAGGTTGGGTTGGGAAAATCCCAACCCATATACAGACGGGTATTTGAGGCAGGCTCAACCCACGGGTGCGAGTTGGCCCATGTTACTAGCATTAGATGGGATGGCACACTATTGAGTAACGCAAGCATGTAACATGCGCACTTGCTATCACCAAAAAATCAAAAAATACACATGCGCCCTTGTTTTGACTTTGCTCAACCAGGGTACCTTATCTATCCTTGATGGCCCCAGAGAAATTAAAACTAATATTTGCCCTCCAAGTCAACCTTTTATTAAACGGTTCATTTATATCCAATCGTTGGGTTGATTCCTATGATATAATAGAATTCAAAGCGTAAAATAAATAATGTGCGGATGGAATGACCAGCATGACACGGAAACTTTTTGGGAGATGTCATGAGCCCATGATTGAGCTATAAATTTCTGAATTGTTCGTTGTTCATTGATGTCACTCCAATTCTTTTTCTTTGAGTAACCAGTGGTGCTCCCATAGTAAATCACCGCTAACACCACTCTCATTCCTGTTTTTCAGGAATATGATGTGTTCTTATCCTTGATATCACTTTAATTTTTTTAGTTTTGAGATTAATTTTATCAAAACTTAAAGTGTAATTGTTTCACCTTTATTAACAAGTACCCTTTCCGATATTAGAACTCGTGTCTCCTCTTTATAGAGATGAGTTCACCTACCATCTCAAGTAACAATTTATTAATCACTCTAGTTCATTCATTTTAACTAATTATAACAAATCTATTAATTAAATTAATAAAAAATTTAAGTCCATCTTTCTCTCTCTCTACATTTTTAAATTATTTTCATATCTCCATCCTCCTTATCTTTTTCCCACAAGAATTAAACAAAAGGTAGGATTAGAAAACAGTTAATAACCACATTTTAAGTTGACTTATATTCAAGATAAGTTTTTTTCCTCAAAAGTTGACTTACGGTAAAGACCAAAATAGGACAAAATAACAGTTCAACAATAGTTAAAATAACACGTTTCTTATAAATATGGTAGTCCTAAAATATGCGTGCTACGACAAAATTAATATGGAGATAAGTTTTCTCTTCCAAAAAAATTAAGTTCCTTAAATTAAACTTACACATACTAAAATTTGCATTTTTAAAATGTTATATTATAGAAAAATAATTAAAAATGGCTGAAATACTAAAATTCAATTTCAAACATACACATATACAAATTCCTTGTAAGAAAAAAAAAAGCCTGGTTAAGGATTTTTAAATGAGGTTAAAAGATTATAATAACTCTATGTGATTGGAAAGACAAATTGAAATTATACAACGTCTCACCCTTCACTTTCTTTACTCCATCCTTTTGTTTTCTTTTTCAATTTTTTTTTAACACAAAACATCTAACAGTGCAGTCTCTCATTCATATGACTGTTAAAAACTTCAAAATACTATTAGGATATTGCTTTATCGCCCTCCCTGTTAATTAATGTGAACTTAGCCTAGGCATGTACTTAAGTTTATTGCATCAACCTCCCATAAATCTTCTGTCTCCTCAGCCTTTCATGTCTCAAAAATGTAGATGCTACTTTCCATTCTTAATATAAAATCTATTTTACAGTTTAATTTTTTATTAAAATGATTTATATATTGAGGATAGGAGGGTTATTTTGTAATCTGTGGAAGATATGCAGTGATGCACGCACATGCTCAATAAAACTGCATGGGTTAATGGACCATTCAATTGAAAATGATAACAATGCCGCGATTTGAACGGAGAACAATAGAGCACTTTACTGATATTTTAATAATCACATAGATCCAAGGGAGAGGCTGCACTTTTAGGTGTTTGGTTAAAAAAGAAAAAAAAGAAGCAAAGAAAGTGACAGAAGAAGAATTGTTTACTTTCAATTTTGTTTTTTAATTGCATAGGGGTACTATGATCCTTCAACCACATCCATAACTTCTTAATTAGGCATCTTAACTTCGTTAAGAGATTGTTAGAATATCGACCGGAATTTGAATAAGGATAAAATTTACTTCCAATTCTTTATATCTAGTCAAACCAGTTCTCCAATTGATAAATGCCACATGCACTCATTGAACAGGTTAGCTTTAACGTCGCTTCTTTTCTCCTTTTTCATTCTCACGCGGCACTCAAGGAGCTCTTCTCTCCATCTCTGTTCACGAAGGGAGACCAAGGAGCTATAGTGGCGATTATGAAAAGACGACGATGGTTGTGAAGAGAATGAGGTGGAAGTGTGATCAAGAAGAAAATTGGCAATCAATGAAGATTATGTGAAAATAGGGTGGCAGTAATCTGTAATAGGATTTTGAACACCAACTTATCTGGTTCATTTTACTCATTTACTCTCTGCGCTTCTTATTTAAGATTATGTTATGCCTTTTTCTAATTTGATTTGCTGCAACATACTGGTGCTAGAAAACTCCTATTATAGGATCTTGGATGGCATGAGATGAAAAAAGGCCATGGGTTTGAAATTATTTGTAGCTATCTTGGTGTTGATCATGTTGAATATATGCCTCATTCACATGTTGTAAGTCAATCTCTTCAAGGTGAATATTACCATATTGGGGCAATTTATTTACTTCAACTTGTATACTTCATTTGATATATGTGGCAAACAAAATTGTATATTTCTTTATACCAGTCATCCCTTTTCATTTGTTAATAGAGAGAAGTGAAGCCGCCGAACTCTTATTTGATTCATCACGAATGGAAATGAATTAGTTGTTGATGTAGAGTCAAATAGGGTTGTAGCTTATAGGCATTTAGCGGCAATAGGATTGTAGGTATAGTCAAGTGGTATGCGCCTCTTGAGAACGGAGATGAAGAAGAGGATCGGCGTTAAAGCTAACTTATTTAATGAATATAGGTGGCATTTATTCATTGGAGAACTGGTTGGACTGGATATGAGGAACTGGAGGTAAGTTTTGTCCTTTGAATAATTATTACAACTAAATTTAATAGGAATTTTCCCTAAATTGTTCAAGAATCCTAAAAATTCTAATTTTTATATATAATCTGCACTACTTTGTTTATAAGTCATTAATAATCTAGAGATGGAAGTAGGAAAGAAAAGTACTTTTCCTCTACGATGTCCGTAGAAATGGAAATCCCTTCGGAACAAAGCTAGCAAAGCAACATTCATTAAACAAATAGCATGTGAACTCAAACCATCTCTAATGCCTTAAAAATTAATTATCCGATGATCAATAGTAATAATTAATGATGATGAAATATCTTGGTTTCATGATCCGCTGCATAAACTAACAGCTGCAAAGCAGGAAGCACTAGCCACTCATATTTGGCTCACAATCCTAAACCCCGATCTAGGCCCGCAGACGCAGAGGAGACGTTTATTTGATCTTGAATGGGAAAGATCGAGAGATTGGAGTATAAGGCTCAAGAAATCTGGCCTCAGTTGGCAAGGACGACAGCCTTGGAGGTTCTTCTGAAGGATCCAACAGCCTTGGTCGCCTTGACCACCTCCATGCCGTCCATGACTTGTCCAAACACCACATGCTTACCATCGAGCCACTCCTTAACAATACAAATGAAGAACTGAGATCCATTAATGCCGAGGCTAGCATTGGCCATGGACAAAACTCTGGGACTGGTGTGCTTCTTGATGAAATTCTCATCTATGAACTTGGATCCCAAGATAGACTCGTCATCGGTGGTGATGCCAGCAGTGAAATCCCCAATAATAGAGGTACAAATGGTATCTTACATGACATCCTACATGGTAACTAAGGTGGCATCATACATGTCAATCATGATGCCCATGCAATGCAAGAAGAGTTTAACCCAATTATTATAACTCAAAAAATAACATTTGAGCTTCAATTAACTACAATAAAGGCCTACGATGTTAGTATATAAGTTAAAGGTGTAAACAATACCTTAACCATGCGTATTTAATCCCATATACATATTTTCATAACCCATGAAAGCTTGAGCACGTGGGAAATAATGAAAGTTCATGAAATTGGTGTAACATAAGCATAAAAGAAGCTTAAGATTACATATAAGGCCTATGTACAGTCCAAATTGAAGATCCACTTAAAATATCATGTGACAAACATATGTCTTGGAGGAAGAGCATTAGTGACATCCAAAAGCACTCAACAAGCATCTGGAAGACAACTTTATGCTCTAAATCAGATTCAATTTCGTGTTAAGTAGTTTCCTATTTTTATTTGCATTAAATAAGATCATTTGGTCAAAGATTGTGTTTTCTTCAAATTTAAATAGCTGCCTATTTTTTTTTAGGTTTAAATGATGCCAATCAAATTAATCAATCATCATAAACGTATCATTATAGTAATTAATACTTAGGGTTTTTTATTCTAAGGTGTTCTATAGTAACCTATATGTTATCAATGTTTCTGTACTTCAAAAGGAGAATGGAATGCATAAGAAATTTGTTCTTTAGAAAATTATATTCTTTTATGTGAGCTTAGTTTATATCTTTGTATCTTTGTGAGAATACTCTAACGGTATTAAGGGAGTAATCAACCTTGTGGTGTCTTTATAGCTAAAGTTGTATGAGATAGATTCTCTTAAAGTCATGCCTTCGATCATGCATCTAAATTTGATAATTGAGATGATAAGAGATAGGTTTTCTTAAGGTTTCATTTTGATTCTCACACTTGTACCAAGCTGATCCATCCCGATCTTATATCATCCACCCTAGCACATGAAGCCGAGGATGATGCAGTGGAAATAGGAGCCCATGTAGAGGAGGGGCTTGCCGTTGTGACCAATGCCCTTCTCATCGGTGCAAAGGCACGAAAGTTGTGGGTGGTGCAGGGGGTAGTGTCGGCATAGAGTTCCATGACAATGCTACCAGCGAGGGATCCACCACTGGAGATGTTAAAGAAGACGTGAGGGTTAGCCATGCGAGAAAACAAAGGGTGGAGTGGGAGTAGTGTAGGAGTGAGGAAGGAGATTGATAGAGAGTAGAGAGAAAGGGGAACGAATACACTCAGAAGCATTTCCCTCGTTATCCCTCAGAAGCTCTAAATCTCATCCGTCCAAATGATCCAACCGCTATTCTCTTCCCTCTCCCTCTGTCTTCTCTCACTTGTATCAGTGGGCTCCACCCTTTGCCTTCTCTCACTTGTCCCTCTCTCTGTCTCTCTCTGCGCTACCCCTTCTCCTCACCAAATTCACCCCCTTTTATTTTTTTTTTATTTTTCTGACTTCTTTCTTCCTCTTATTCTCCAGTCTCAATTCACACAAGGTAGCTTTACCCAAACTCATTCGGTGGCATCATTCTCAAACTAGACCCATTTGCATTCAGACCCTCAAACAAACCTCCCCACTGCACAGTTGATGCTAGAAGGGAACTGAAACTCCCACCAATGTTCATGGGACCACTCGGGTTAGCATAAAAACTAGTCGAGTCAGGATCTCGAGACAAGCTGTTGAGGCAGGTGAAACCGATGCAGAGGAGATGATGCTGAAGTAAAAGAACCAGAAGGGCGTTGGTGGCTGACGATCCTTTAGTGCTCTTTCGGCTTCCACGATCGACTGGTATGTTGCTAAGAGCACCACCTTTGGTCCAATACCTTCCACAATTCTTGCGAAAAATGGCGATGCCGGGAGAGATTCATCTTGAGTGGCTTGACGACTTGGCACATTGTAAGCTGTTAGATCATTTGGACGGTCAGATCTAGGATTATGAGGGCATCCGGACCTGAGAGAAAGAGGGCTTAGTTGTTGATGCCGAATGGATCACACACGTATGCTTTGCCAATCATATGACCATTTGCCAGATATGAGCAACAGCGGATCTACCACTACAATGACATCTATCCGCCTTAGCACACGTGCATTACAATCTTCTTCAAACGTGAGAGATGATCGGGCCTACTCGATGTCGTATGGGCTTTCGGAGTGATGTTGGGCTTATCCTTCCTTTATTCACTTTTCCATCTCTTCTCTACATTCATATTATTTGTCACTACCATTAGGGGTAGAAACACGTTAGATGAGATCAAACTTCATACTCAATAGGTCAAGCCTCTTTTGTAATAGGGTGGCCTATTCCCTTCTATCGAAGATTGGCCGTTGATACACAATCAGGCCATTCATTTTTTTTTCTATTCCTTGTTACTTTTATTACTATTACCACCACATAAAAAGAAAAGGGATTAATCCGCTCTTGGGAGTGATTTAATCCTCCAAATGGTTGCTCTTGCTCTATCACATAAATTCTTTGAAATGAAAAAATCAAATAATTTACTGAGGCTTGATGCGTCCTGAAGCCTGTAAAAATGCTTGTGTGCGCAAAATGGAAAGGAGGAAAAGAGGAATAAAACAGGCGAGGCAAGTTCTCATGGGCAATTTACAAGCAACAAAAATGCTTTATTGTACAAAGTCAAAACCCCCCTCCTGTTTCTTTTTTCTCCGCTTTATCTGATCTCTTTCAATAGTCACGAGAATCATTAGCAACCCATCTCACATCAGAAACACGCAATCAAAATTCTTTCACTTGATGCTCAAGTTTCAAAGGTTGAATCAGTAACCCCTTTAGCAAATAAACAAGGATGTCGAGGAAACCCATCAAAAAGTAAACAGTGGAGACTCACACTCCACTCACAGGAGCAGGTTAACAGAAGCTCCATTAATGCCCGCCCCTCCCTCCTTCTCTCTCTTTCACCCTCTTCCTTTCTCAGTATCATCAGCTACTTGCTCTCCTTGTGAAATCAATCGCCTCGCACATTCCAAGATCTGCATTTTCGTTTTTTCTCTTTTTCGCTTTTCACTCTCACTGTGCTTGCTCTTGTCACACATTTTTTAATATGAGCTAAGAGTGAGAGAATCCTAGGGTTTTTTCCTTCTCCCGTGACCTTCTCTCAACCTCCCTCCCTCCCCTCCTCTTCCTTTTCCCTTCTTTCCTCTACTATCCATCTCGCTTTGATCGAAAGGCGAAGAGAAAGAACAGAGATTGAGATCGCAAAATCAAGAACGGTACCTTGGAGGTTGCTGTCTCATCGCTGCGACTCGACTCGAAGCCTTGGAGGCGGCGCGATTTGAAGGTTAGTGAGGGCGACGGCGACTCTAATACTGATCAGTGCTGAATCTCTGATTAAAAAAACTGGAGTAAGGGCAGAAATAGAATAATAAGTTATTAAAAACAGGCCTCATACCAAACCTGGGCCTTCAGGGGCTGCGCCTGAATATTAACAGGTCTGAGCTGTACACGCTAACTGCAGGTCAGGCCAGGAGCCGCCGCCGCCTGCATTATTTTCATACCCATTTGCCATTTCACTCCCATTCTCACTTCTGCTTCCCATTTCATTCAATTCTCACTTCTGCCCTTCTTTAATTTTTGTTTTTACATTAAACTAGATTATGGCCTCTGGTCAGACACAGTTGCTTTCATGTACATTATTATGTTACCTACATTGACCATTGATTTTACGACATATATTGAGATAATGACTTGTTGATGGTTCGATATCCTATTCTCCCCGACGCAAGCAATGTTGGGTTGATGACATTAATCATACATGCAAACAATTAATGATTCTTTAGTCTAAGAATCAGTTGATTTTTTTAAATAAATTAATCAATTACAACATGTATTCTGAATATTTATATGTATCATTAATTTATATATCAATTCATTAATTAGATAAATTAGTTTGAAAAAAATGGTAAATATATCATTTTATTAACTTTCTTAATCTCTAAAAAAATAATTCAATATTATATTAAACATATGAGGTAATATCATATTATATGGAGATTTGTAGGAGTACATGCTCGAAAATAATACTGAGAAACGGGATGGTCTGCAGGTTGGTGGGCCAAAACGCTCAATCCACGAGCCAAATGGTACGGGCCTGTGCAACCCGCATCCTGGCGGGTTGGGAAAACCTTAGCCCGAGCGCTTTTTTTATTTTATTTTTTAAAATTTTTCTAATATATATTTATAAATTTTAATAAATATAAATGTTTACAAAAGTAATTAATATAAAGTTAATTGGCTTCAAAAAACATCTTCAGAATAAATTTTCATATTTAATTTAGCAGTTATAATATATTTAATAAATTTTATTTATTTTAATCCTAAACATCTTTTAAAAAATATTCATTTTAATACATAAATAACAATAAGATGGAAATAACTATATACAATCATATGTTGTGTGGTATATTAAATTTAACATTGTAAAAAACTTACTTAAAAAATTAGTTTTAAAAAACAAAAATAAAAAATAAAAAAAAAACTGGCTGGTTGGCGGGCTCAACCCGCAAATTTGGCTTGTTTTCCCGGTTCTACTCGAAAGCAACATTGACCATTGACGGTCATGCTTTGTATTTATAGACAAAAAGCATCTCTGACACTAGAGTACTAGTATATCATCACTAACCTTAAATGAGGTAGTATTAGAGTACTAGCATGTTATGTGCTAATCCATCACTTTTGAGAACATCAACTCACTTGTGTGCATGATATATTTCACAACTTTTAATCTATTCAAAGAGAATTGAATAGTTGTTTTGTAAATCATATCTAACTATATATAATAGAGACTGTCACGATCCACTTTAGCAATTGACTATGTATTCCATGCTTATACTTATTGTGTGACATATTGAAAAATGATTTATCACCAAATACTTAGTTCAATTGATAAAAAGTTGTACCAGCTAATTTAAGGCCCCATTTGGCATGGAGTTATGAATTTTAATAGATTTGGACTAAGACTGAGATAAGGATTGGAATTGGAATTGAGAGTGGGATTGAGATTTTGAAATTAGGTTTGGTATAGGATAATATGTGAAGGATATCTTAAATTAGTTTTATTTCATAATTAGTCATAAATTAGAAAAAGTCTACAATGCCCTTTATAGTAAAAAAAATAAAAACCTTTCTTCCCCATTCTTCCTCTCCATCAATCAACACCAACAAATAAAAAAACAAACGGATCATGGTTAAATATGGAAGTTTGGTCGATTTCAAGCAGAAAGGCTTATGGTTAGGGGGAGAATGGAATATTTGGAGTTTGAAAGGTGATGAGTGAGGTTCCTCTTCATTGTATTTGTCCGTGCACTTTTAAGAGGAAAAAAGTGTTATCTACTCAAACAAGTGCCATTGAGTTTCAAAGTATTAATATTGTTTTTTACTATAATTTTTGCCACTGTGTGATCAAGGATGTTTTATATTTGAATACAACCGAGACCACATTATAATTAAAGAAAATTATTATTAAATCCAGTCGAAATGTATAAATCCTAATTTAGGCCTATACTTTTATCAAATATCTAATAAAGTTTATAGGCCTTATTAAGAATTTATGAATGTTGTTCAAAAGATCATAACACCCTTTTATTATTAAAAACAAAAATTGAAAACATATATGTGTATGCCAATTTTTTAAGTACAAACTCTCAAATACTCTTCACTCTAATGCCAAAATCTAGGCTTCCTTGAATTATAAGGATGTTAACTTCTAATTTTTTTTAGTTGACTTTAAACGATCTTGAGAGTATATTTTAATAATTTCTTTTTAATTCTAACTTTTGAATTGTTATTTTGTTTTGAAATTTTGCAAAAAAGTTGCGATGAAAGGTTTATACAAAAATTTTATTTTGAATGAGAATTTGTATATTGCTATTTTGTTTTGAATTTTTTGCTATTTTATTCTAAATTTTTATCATTTATTCAATTTTTATTTATTTTATTATTTTTAATATACAAGTGAGTAACAAAGCATATGAATATTTTAATAATTATTACGGCGAAGAAGAATTATCTTGTGCGTGCACTTCCAAAGAAAATTAAGAAATAAAGGAAAGGCATGGGACAAGGAGAAAAGGTTTTGTTGAAAAAAAGAGCAAAGAGAAAAATGGTTAAGCTAAAATA
>QFDD01003114.1:0-19234 GCA_006871305.1 Vachellia collinsii | reverse complement strand
CTACTAATTTATCTCTACAATCCTACAGTCGTTTATTTCTCGAATAAATTACACCATTAAATTGATGGGGATCTCCATCGAGGAGTTTGTTCTTATAGATGGTGGAGGAGTCTCTCTTACACCTACGAACAGTATAGTTTCAGCAGTTAGGCAGACGGCTGGGGTAATTAAACATGCAGTAACCGACGAAGTCACTATCTATTGTTTGTACGAGCCTGATTCATTGGATATTGTGTGGAGGGGTCATGTTAAGAACTATGGTAAGACAGATGATGAGTTGATTGCTTTGCTGGAGAGGAAGGGAATTAGATCTCCAGTCGACGAGGCGGGTATGAGGGATAGAGAGAATAGGCGCAGATGGACACTGCCCTATGGCTGAAGGATCTGATGTTTGATTTTAGTTGTAACAAGTTTTAGGTCTGGGGTTTGGTTTTTTTAAAAAAAAAAAAATTAGTTTTTGTTATAAATGTTGCTGTATGATGTCCATAATCATATAGATATTGATTTACCATTATATGTGGTAGATTTATCTATATAAATACAAGATATCACCACTTATGTATTGCGCACTATATAATAGTAATAGCTATTTATTTTCCTCTTGCTCTCTAATTTTCTCCTTTCCTCTATCTTCTTTTTATTAGATTCATAACTAGTTAAACAAAGTACGATGGAGCTATAATTAATCTCTACTTTCTCTTTGATCTGGGATATTCTGAGCATAAAGTGGAATATTCAAATTTCTCTATTACTTTAAATCTGTTCTTGGATTGGAGATCAAAAAATTATTTTGAGTTTAATATACCTTTAAAATTTATATGAATTGTATTGATCTCATGGAGAGAACAAACTTCCAGTTCAATTTCTTTGCGATATTTCCTTTGCCATATTTGCCTTGAGAACTAAACTCCCAGATGAGAACAAAACTAATAGATGAACTCTCTTTGCGATATTTCCTTTATGATTTCGATCTTCCTGTAGTTTTCCGTGAATCTGAGTATAGATCTGTATAAATGTGTGCGTGTGTGTGTCTGTGCTTGCTGTGCGCTTGCCATATATTTATATATGTGAATCTGAACAATGATCAAATGATGGCTATGTGTATCCATATTTTTGCATATGTATTATCTGCAACCTTGCTCGCCGATAATAATGGCTCCTCGCCGGAGGAGAAATCAACGCCGTAAATGGCGTCTTTTTGACTTAGTGAACGATGCTTTTTGGTTGGCAAAAAAAAAAAAAAAAAAAGACAAAGGAATGGTGCCTTTTGACTTCATGGTGAAACGCCTTGGAGGTTGGAACCATGCATGTCTTGATGTTGAAAAAAGGAGAGAACGTATATGGGCCACGCGTTTTGGGCGTGAAGATTTCATTTCAACTTCCTTTTTTTGTTTTCAGAACGGGACTTTTTTGACAGATAATATTTTTTTAATTCCTATTTGCGCTTTGATTTGTCTTCACTCTTTATTGATCGACATTTATTTTAGTTCCAAAATTAAAAACATTTGAGCCGTATTATTTCAGAACATATAAATGTGAAAACAAATGTGGCACTCCAATTTATTATATAGATATATAGTGAAGTTTAATTCCCTTCTACATCATTTATTAATTGTTTAAAATTAAGGAAGCTCAACATTTACCTATGTCACAGCTTTGATTTATTCAAATATTAATTTGAAGGAAATATACTGAAAGTAATTTTTAAACAATGTTTAGATGCATTAAAAAATAAGATATTTTAAATTTTCATTTTGATTAATTAAGGTCCCATTCAAGAATGAATATATGGTTATTCAAAAACTTTTCTGATGGAATTTCCAACTGAATTAGCCACGAAAAAAATTCCGTGACTAATTCTGTCGGAAATAAGATGTTTTTTGTAGTGGTTATTGGCTATACAAATTTTTTTAACTCTATATTTATCTTTTAATTGCCATAAGTTAAGTATTTGATTCTCTCTTTCACTCCTAGTTTCACAATTGCCTCTTGATATATTTTTGTGCTTCTATTGTAATGTTGAATATGAAATCATTAGTTGGAAAGTGTCTTTCAATCAAAATGTGCTACTAATTTATCTCTACAATCCTATTTTCATTTATTTTTAAAACTTAATACTAAGTCCAAACCCTAAACCAAAATCTTCTCTCTCTCTCTCTTGAATAAATTGTACCATTAAATTGACGTAAATGAGTAGAATAATTTTCATGAGGTTTAGTGATTAAGAGTAGTTTTAGAGTGTTTGGTGGATGAACACGACCACGCGGTCAAAGAAAGAAGACGAGGATAAAATAAAGAATTAGTGCACGTTTGAAAAATTGTTAAGAGAATGACTTTTGGTCAGAATGCATTTTGAAAAATGAATTTTGTCTAGAATGTATTTTGAAAAATGAAAAAATATTTAAATAAACGTTGTAAAAGTGAGTTTGTGGAAATTGATTTAAAATAAAATGAATCTCATTAAATAATACATATATACATATATTTTTTTTATATTATATTGTGATAAAATGAGGGGGAAAATAAAATGATAAAAAATAGTTATAATGTACCAAGTAGGGATTTAACATATATAAGTCACGACTTGAAGTTTACCAAGTCACAACTTTAAATTTTCATGTCTAGATTGTGATATTGAGTATCCCAAATCATGAATTTAAATGTTTATGCTGCTACCTATAATACATTTTGGGCAGAGGAGTTTTTTCCCTAGTTCTTCCAAAATGCATTTTGACTTCCGAAATGCATTTTGACCTCCAAAATATATTTTCCTTATAACCATTACCAAACTCTCGTTCTCTCTTCAAAATGCATTCAACCTCTCAAAATCTCAAAATGTATTCAACCTCTCAAGGTGCATTTCTTATTAACCCAACGGCTTGCCTCTGAGGCTCTGACGCTCTCACTCTCTCTTACCCTAAATGGTTTTGGCTCAAAATTACGCAACGTGACCCACAAGAGAAAAATACAATAAAGGACCACGTATTATCCATTTTCCTCCCACTTTCTTCCTTCGCTTTTCTTTGTCTTTTTTGCCCCTTTTATCATATATTATAATTTCTTTTACTTTAATAATTTATATTTAAGTAAATACATATTGCTCAAACAAATAACTACATGTGATTTCTCAATTATCATAAAATAATTATTTTTTAATGAGACTCAAAATTTTTGAATAAAATTTTTTTTTTTGGGGATGTTACAAGAGGTACTATGGGCATGGGGTTATTATACTCAGACATACATAAATATGTATTGATCGTTTACACATATACTAGTTATTATATTTATTTACTTGTGTAAGTACAGTTAAATAAATGGCAATTGAGCAAAGTTTATTTCACCAAAATTCTTCTTCACCTATGACCTTCGAAAATGAGCTGAAATTATTATCTAGCAAATTCGTTCCAATGAAAATCCAGTAGATTTGTTCATCAAGTCACTTCATGGTACAAACACCTGACTTCGCAAATTTAGAAATATCAAGTGATGATGTCAGGAAGGGAAGTTGATACACACTATACTCTTTTTCCTTTTATCAATGTTTTATTCCACTGGGTTTTCTGAAAAAGGTTTCTCTTTATTATCTCATGTGATTATAAATATTAGTTTCCATTATATTATAAATCTATACCTATAAATATAAAGCATCATTTATGTATCACACATTCTCTATATAATGAATAAGAGCTATTTCCTCTTACTCTCTCTCCTTTATCTTCTTCTACTTAAATCCATAACAGTTTTATAATTGTGGGTTATTTTTTTTTTAATTTTTTTTTCCATTCTGTCATCTTTTTTTAGTTATCCGAAGAAGCTCACCGGTGTCAAATTCTTTGGTGGTTATGTTATCAACGACTATGGAGCTTCGAAGGTTACCCAATTCTTCGATCATGATCTGACGGACTCTTCTTTTCTTCCATGGCTCCACACTGATTTCATAGTTCATTACAGTCTCAGGCTTTGGCAATTGGCAGGAAGGATTGATGCTACGAACAGAGAGGTTTGCATTGTCAGAGATGTTAATGGGATACGTATTGATAAGATATGGTAACTACTAATCCTGTTAGGCTGAGTCGCAAGGCTCTGAAGAAGATATTCAACGAATGTTCGTACGAGAAGGATTATTCTATTCATCATGCTAGTAATTAAGGTGGTCTGATTGTATCTGATCTGATCATGTACTAAACTTGAGCAACTCACTCTTGATTCGCGCGAGACTATGCCACACTCTTAACTAATGGGTTAATAGTTTTATTGGTTTGTACCCAAAAAAAAAATGCTTTCAGTTGATTTGGATTTAGATTTTGTCACTGCAATTTCAAATCATGGTTTTTTTTTCTTTATTTTTACGGTTTATAAAGATTTGGTTTGAATTGTTGTCATTAATTATAGGAACTAAAAAAACAATTCGTTAATAAATACAGAAATTAGATAGGTTATGATTTTGATCCATGTTTTTTTTAATGAGTTTTGATTTTTGTCTCTATATTTTTAATAAATTTTGATTTTAGTTTTTATACTCATCAACACTAGCTAAAAGTTAATGCCATTAAATTCAAACTCAACTCTCATGAAATACTGGGATCAAAACAAAATTATGATTTAAAATTATAAAGTCTAAGATTGAAAATCAATCAACCGTAAGCACTAATGCTTATCTGTATCCTATATCAATTTAAATTAGATGTTAATCACTATTCAAATCCAACCCCTGAAATATCAAATCTAACTGTTCAAAAGTTTAATTTAAATAATATGTAACCAAAATTTAAATGATAAAAAATATACGTTCCAAACTCCAAATTTCACAATACAAACTTAAATCTTTCTTAATCCTCATCTTCGTCATACAAAAATAAAATATTGGCTAAAATATACGGTTGGTACTTTAAGTTTATATTAAATTTCAGTTTGGTCCCTTAAATTTAAAAAATTCACTTTTGTCCTTTATTATTAATTAACGCCGTTAGTTTTACTTAACGGAAAAGTGTGACTCAACAAACTTAAATGGTGATTTTGCTATCAAATGTGCATCTTTTAAAATTAAAAGATTAAACTAAAATTTAATGTAAATTTAAGGGATTAAATATATACTTTAACCTTAATCTTGAGTTGAAGTATACTCATCTTACAGCAGGAGCTTACTCAACAACCTCACCAACTTCATCTTCATCACCTAAGATAAATAGCTATAAAATTGTGTCATTCTCATATTTTAATAAAATAAAAAAATGTAAAATAATTTACAAAATATAAGTAAATCTCATGTGGTTTACGAAGTCTCTGGCTCATTTAACAAATTCTGAAACGTATTAATTTCACAGTATGTGGGCTTAGGATATTTTGAAGCCCAACAAGCATTTCTGACCACGACCCTACCAATAAAAAAAAATATTTTAGAGTATTAAATGCAACTTCATTTGACAAATTTCTTCTATGTTAACGATGAGACTATGATTGCTCTTGAAAAAAAAAAGAGTACTTCAAGGTAAAATTTCTCATAAAAGTACTGTAATAACAAAATGATATCACAAAAATGATTTAAGATACATGTACAATTTATAGAAAATACTTCATAGTTGGAACTTTAACAAAAAAAAAAAAAAATTCATCTCTGATCTTTTAACTTTATACAATTTTTCTTGATTTATTAATTTTCTAAAATTCCTTTTCACTTTTCTAATCTAACATTGTTAATAAAAAAATCTGATATTAAAATTTTAAATATTGATGAAACATCTTTGAATGATTACGTGGTAAGTTTAATTTTAAAATATAATGATTACCAGAAAAAAAACATCATTTGAGAAGGTGTTGAGGTTAGAAAATTATAAAAAAAATTGTTTATGTAATTTGCATAAATTTAGAGGATAACCAACACACTTTTGTCTTCTTATTATTATTTTTTTTTCAAATTTTTCTTCCAAACTAAAAGAACTCATTTACGTCGAAAAATATGCATGCCTATGAAATTACATCCACACCAACCATGCCATTAGAAGGCAATTATTACAGATTAGATATCTAACATAACTTATATAAATAATAATCTTCTGCTAATCATAAGCAGATGAGGAGAATGTAATGAACGTAGTTGGCATTCGGTTTCTCTCAGAAGTATCTTTTTCCTTTTTTTCCCCTCAAAAGCATATCTCTGTCTTTAAATCAAAATAAATGGATGATCCAAATTTTATATTTTATAAAAATATTATTATAAATATAAATAAATAAATTTAATACACCAAAATATGATCTAAATGAATTATAAATGCAATATATAGAAGATAATAAAATTATAAATTGTAAATTATTATAATAATATTTTTTTAAAAAAATACGAAATATTTTGTTTGATCTAAGAGTAAATATTTGAGACCAAAAAGGAAAAAGATGCTTTGAGAAAATATGCTCCTCCTAACCTCGCCAACAAGACAAACTCCAAAAGCTTCGGGGAAAATCATGTGCAAAAGAGACGGTTGACCCCGGTCACAGTTCACAGTCTGCTACGACCTCTGGGCTTGATGGCCCTAATTACGATTGGGTTTGATTGTGACTTAAATGAGGCCCATTTATAAGTGCCATGTAATGTAAGCCCATCTTTGCTGGTCCCACTTTGCGATCTCTAGCTCTAGGCTTCTCACTCTGATTTTCAATCAGCCCGCCTTCTTTCGCTTGGATTAGGCCCGTGGCCCCTTGAATGTAATGAAACCTCTAGATTCCTCTAGTTAACACGTGTCAAACTCTAACATTCATTATCGATTATATATACCCACTAATTTTCGAATACTCTAGATTCCTCTAGTTAACACGTGTTAAAAATTCTAACATTCATTACCCACTAATTTTTAAATATGGTGTAATAGCCAATATGTATTTATTTTTTCAATAGCACTCAATAATTTAAAGTAATATTTTGTGTAATATTACACTTAAAGTTTTTTCTGAATTAATTTTTTACCACTCTTTTTCATATTTTCATTAATCATTTTTTAAATATTTAGTAATAATTTTAGCATTTTCGATAATTAGTTTTAAATTTTTTTTCCAGTAAACATTTAAAATATTTTCTGCACTTATCTTTTGAGTACTCAGAAAATTGAAAAAATGACTATTGAAAATATCAAATATGAGTACAAAAAGTATGGAAGATGAGTACTGAAAATATAGAAAAAGAGTGATAAAAATTAACTTAGAAAATACATTAAAAGTAAATTGGCATCACAAAAATTATTATAAGATGTTGAGTGTCACTGCAAAAAAATATTTTTGGGCATTAGATGCAACTTCATTTAACAAATTTTGTTGGCGTTGACCATGAGGCTATGATTGCTCTTGGTAAAAAAAATTACTTCAAGGCAAAGTTTCTCATAAAAATACTTTAATAACACAATGATATTATAAAATGCTTTAAGATACATGACACATCAAGAAAAATACTTCAGAGTTCTCATGAACTTTAGCAAAAAATTCATCTCGGATCTTTTAACTTTATACAATTTTTCCTTGATTTATTAATTTTATAAAATGCCATTTAACTTTTCTAATCTAATGTTGTTAATAAAAAACGCTGATATTAAAATTTTAAATATTGATAAAACATCATTGAATGATTACGTATGAAGCTTAATTTTAAAATGTAGTGATGATTACCAGAAAAAATATCATTTGAGAAGGTATTGGGTTTTGAAAATTGTAAAAAATAGTTTGTGTAATTTGCATAAATTTAGAGGATCATAACCAACACACTTTTGTCTTGCTTTTTTTTTTTTTTTTTTTGGAATTTTGCTGCCAAACTAAAAGAACTCATTCATGTTGAAAAATATGCATGCCCATGAAATTACATCCACACCAACCATACTATTAGAATGCAATTATTACAGATTAGATATCAAACAGTAACTTATATAAATAATCTTCTGATAATCATAAGTAAATGTGACAATCTAGCCTTCTTCACGTGTACGCAGCTCGTGCTGTAGTCATGGATATCGAAAATATCCTAGGCCCACGCTGAGAGATATTGCTGGTGATGATAATAAATGAGTGGTAGACAATAAATATGGCTTTACGTAATATTCTCATCCTCAAGTGGGTCCTTCTCTGTAATATATAAAGTGAATGAATCCAGTTCCCTCATTAAGAATCAGGGATTTCAAACAGTAACTTATCATCATCGTCATGGATATCGATGCGTTAGATTCCAGATTAGACGGCGTTAGGTATTACGATCAGTTGCTTAAAACCAACTATGGCGTTTCCATAGCAACTGACATCTTTAATCAGTGTATCAAGGATACGTTTTGGTCTTGGAGGAGTGACGAGTATATAATTAAGGAGTGTTGCAGGAGATATGCGAAGAAGATGAAGATCTCTGTCGAGGAGTTTGTTCTTATAGATGGTGGAGGATCCTCTGTTATACCTGCAACCGGTGTTTTAGATGCTGCCAAGCAGGCGTTTGGTATCATTAGAGAAGCGGTTGGGGACGAAGTCACTATCTATCGTTTGTATGAGCGTGGTTCCTTGGATACTGTTTGGAAGGGTCATGTTAAGAATTATCATATGAGAGGCAATGAGTTGCTTGCTTTGCTGGAGAGGAAGGGAATTAGATCTCCAGTCGACGAGAAGGGCATGAGAGCTAGATGGAACAAGTACAAGTTTGGAGGCCCTCCTTGAGGAGGTAACTAATAGGCCGAGTTATGGTCTATGCGAATTGGCAGGGAGACATTCATCACACATGCCGTAACATCTATTTGACTCGTGAAGGACGTAATGATTTTAGTCCCATACATGTATTCTGAATATTTAGGAATGTTTCTTGAAAGTAAACAGTTTTGCTAAGTGATGTATGCCTTTTAACTTTATTTATAGACAAATTTAGCTTGCTGTGTAATTTTGAAAAAGAACTAGTGGGTTAATCGTGTAATTGGATTATACCAAAAATAAAAAAAGATCGTTGTTGATGCTTTCAGTTGATTGAATTTAGTTTTAGCCACTGTAGTTTCAAATCATGGTTTTTTTTATTTATTTATATAGTTTTATAAAGATCTAGTTTGAGTTATTGTCATTAAGTATAGAAGTAAAATAAAAATTCGTTATTAAGAAATTAAATTAGATGGGTTATGATTTTAATCCATGTATTTTAACAAGTTTTGGTTTTTGTTTCTTTACTTTCAATTAATTTTGATTTTGGTTTTTATACTCACTCACTAACGTTAACTCAAAGTTAATATCGTTAAATTCAAATTCAATTCTTATGAAACTGTGGGAATAAAAAATTCATGATTTGAAATTATAAGGTTAAAAACTGAAAATCAATCAACCTTAATGATTAATACTTATGTTTACCCTATATTGATTTAAATTTGAGATGAATCACATATTCAAATCCAACCCCCAAAAGACCAAATCTAAATGTTCAAAAGTCTAATTTAAATAATATTAAACCAAGCTTTAAATGATACAAATAAACATTCTGAACTCCAAATTGTACAATACAAACTTAAATTTTTCTTGATCTCATCTTCTTCATCCCAAAATAAAATATTTTGAATCTTAAGTTGAAGTCGACTTATTTTTCTCTAGGAGCTTACTCAACAACCTCAACAACTTCATCTTCATCACCTAAAATAAATAGCTATCAAATTGTGTCATTATTTTCATATTTTAATAAAATAATAAAAAAATATAAATACAGCATACTCTGAATACGAGCCCACCAATAAAAAGATATTTTAGGATATGGGATGCAACTTTATTTAATAGACTTTTTTGAAGTTAACAATGAGGCTATGATTACTCTTGAAAAAATACTTCAAGCCAAAATTTATGATAAAATTACTTTAATAACAAAATGATATCACAAAATGCTTTAAGATACATGAAGCATGAAGAGAAATACTTCAGAGTGCTAAATTAACTTTAACAAAAAATTCATCTCTAATCTTATAACTTTGTACACTTCTTTACTTAATTTATTAATTTTATAAAATGCCTTTGACTTTTCTAATATAACGTTAATAGAGATGAGAATTTCTGGCCGACAGAATTGCGTCTAAGCATACCAGCCCATTTGGACTCGTTAACAAAAAACCAGCAATTCACTAAGCCCCGCCCGTGAATAGACAGCCTAGGACCTACCCATGGGCCTGAAACCCTTTTCATTTTTTTTAAAGCAAATGAAAGCAAAGAAAACGAGGGCACTAAAAACTATGATAAAAAATATTCAATCTCCATGAAGGAAAAAAAATGGAGGCCAAGATACCGGGCCGGCCCGATTAAGCCCGTTTAATTGGAGGGCCAGGCTTGTGATTTTGAGCTTCCAGAAGGAAACTGGCTTAAAAGGGCCAGCCCTAATGAGCCGAGGGTTTAAAAGGGCCAGCCCTGTAGGGTCGAGGGCCGGCCTTTTTAAGCCCGCCATAATTTTTTTATATTTTTTTAATAATTTATATGTATTTTACATTATAAACATATTTTAAATTTATAATTTTGGTTTATTATTTGTTGTAAAAACTTAAAAATGATGATGATGATGATTGTGTTATAGATGAAATACTTGATATTTTTATCTCGTTAAAGCAAAGCTTTCTGAGCCTATTCTTAATGAAGCTTGGTCAAATTCAAATATTCTTAAAATAGAATATATTGATGAATAAAGAAGCTGAAGCTGTATGATTTGTGAGCTTAAATTTAAGACTTTCAAAGTATTTATTATTGTTAATGAAGTTATTTAGATAATTATATATGATTTTCTATATTTTTGAGTAAGAAAATTGTATTGTGTTAAAATTATTGTATTTTTTTCAAAAGAAAAAAAAGTGAACAGTACCTTAGGCCCGCGACCCGTCCTATTAGGGTTGGGCCTGAGGAACTGGGGGAATTTTGAGACTAGGGCCTAAACGGGCTGACCTGTTTAGGCCCTAGGCCCTATAGGACCGGCTCTAATTCCCCCCTCTAGGCCAAAAGGATATAATGCTGCCAGGTTAAAATAAAGATCATGCTGTCAACTAGATTATATGATTCAGAGACAAACCCATTGTAGAAAAACATCTCTTGATCAGTATGATATACATGATGTTGTAAATATTGTGTGGGTGTGTCAAAGGAAGAGTCTCACATTATTTGGGATTGTGGGGTCTAAGTCTGATGAATATTATTTTGGACTAATAAATGAGTCAAGAGGAGGAAAGAGCTTGTACATGATAAAGGCGATGGAGACAAATCCTGCAATTTTCCCTTACTCTTTATATGCAAGTCGAATGTGTATTGGGCACCTTTTATTAAATTTTGTTATAAAATGAATTTTTGTTTCAAAAATGAATCAGTTTAATAGCCTTTAATTTTGGATTTCAAACATTAAAAAATTGTTGTCTTTGAAGACACCGTTTCCAGAATCAAAGGTTATTGTTTATTACATCATAATGGTTTTGAATGAATGTGTGCTCATTGAAACAGAAGATTTACGAAGAAAACGTTTTGAGCGCCTTATAACAATTTGAAATGGATTTTTCATAGATTTGAAGCTTGTGACAGTGCAATACTTTTCAAAAGGCTTTATGCGTTGAGGACATGCATTATCAATTAAATATTGTGGCTGTGTAGTACGTTCGTTTCCAAAGTGTTGTCTTCGAGGATATTTAAAATCAATCAAATGTTAAATAGTTAATTGGTATTTAAGCAAATAAAATCTCAAAACGTTCCTAAAGCTTTACGTACGTCTCTTAAGACTATTAAAGTAGTGGCTTTATGTGCTGTTAAATTGCCTTACCTCCCATGGCCTATGTAAAGCCTTATCCATGAGAAGCTTAAACACACAACACTTGAGTTTTCGTTCTCCTCTCTTCCTCCTCTGACATATTGCTCTACCTACTGAGTTATTATTTTTCTACTGTTCTGCTCACCTTATCTTGCAGGAAGAATCCGTTTAATCTTGAAGAGTACATCATCTTGCTTAACCGGTAGTTGCGGAATAGCAGAAAAGTGTCATTGGATGTGACTTGGATTAATCTATTTTTGGAAGGTGTCACCAACTACACATTATGTCTAATATATATCAAAATAAGCATTACAAAAAATAATGAACCGAAAACCAGTTCAACTAAAAGTTCAATCTAGATTAATCCATCAAAAATTGACATAACTGATACCTCGATGAAGTTGTGGTTTGATCAACCTTGATAGATTCAGTGAGCTGGAATCCATCGTGGTCTCACACAAAGCTATTGATGAAAAACCAGCCGGACAGCTGGACGAAGCAAGGAACTGGAGAAAACTAAGGGTCTAAAGGAGAGTAGAGCTAAAGAGGAGAGTTGTATAAACCTATGAACGACCGAAGGAGGAGGAGAGGTGGAGAAAACTAGATGAGCGATTATCGACGGCGAGATCTGCGCCTGAGATTGTGTGTCAGAGTGGTTGTTGAGGCATTGTCGGCGGGATCAGTGACTCTGCCATTGGCCATTACTGAGATGAACACGCCGGTGATTGTGATGCTATATATCGTTGCCCCTGTCGCCAACTTGGGAGAGAGAGGAGGAAGGCGGGAGACCGGAGGCGTGTCACTAATGTTGAGACCGTGAGATGCTGAGGGAGAGTGGCCGTTGACGCCGCTAACGTTGTCGCTGAGAGTGGGTTATAGGTGAGGCCATGAAGGGTGAGGGTGAAGGAGGAGCGCTGGAGGTTGGAGATGGAGGCATTATGCCTGCCCGCTAAAGGAGCGAGAGGGAGGTAGACCAAAGGAGCCGTCGCCGAGGCTCTGAGGGAGTGTGTGTGGGCACGCGCGCGCGCGCGTGTGTGTCTGTGTGTCTATGTGTGTGGAGATGCTGAGCAACTCAAGCGAGGGAACTCAGGGAAAGGACTGAGTAGTGACTAACCGAGAGTGAAGGTGTCAGGGTGACTGGGTGAGGGGTAAGGTTTTGTTAGGATGGGGTTTCTTTTCAAAACCTTCTTGCAGGAGCCTATAGTTTCACTCAATTTTCAATTTGCTACCTATAATTTTTTTTCTTATTTTAAAATCTTTCATCTTTTCTCAGTTAAAATCGTTAGCCCCTCTACTTTAGAAATCAGATGGGAGGGCCAACTGGAAAATAATACCATTAAAATCCTTGTTGAAATTGAATGTAGTTAAGCTGATGTGACAACTAGAAAAAAAGGGAGAAAGGACTAAAGTGAAAACGGGAAAATTATGGAGGGTAAAATTGGCATTTCCCCTCCCACACTTTTAATACCCCTCGATCAAACCCTTTTTCCGCATTGTTCCTCATTTTCTCCTTCCAGAGTTCAAATGCGAGCGAAGCGAGAGAGAGGGAAAGCGAGCACACGAACAGAGCTGATTTCAGCTGATTGAAAAATGTTTTCGCTGAGATAAGCACGGATTTGGGTTCAGGTGAGTCTCCTGAACATTCCTCTACCTTTAGATTTCTTTATTGTAGTTATTTTTGGTTTCAAGGGTTGATTCAAGGTAGAGAAAAAAAAATATTTTTACCGATTAAATCGAGTTATAATTAAGATTATAGCTTTCTTTAATTATATAGAGCATTAGATGCGAAATTTTTCTGTTGGATCAATGAAAATTCGGGCAAGGTACTGTTCACGACACTGTTCAATGACCAGTAATTTCATGCCACTGTTCACATGAACAATAAGTTCGCCCCTTTTTCCAGCTTATGCCCAAAATATATGGATTTTGTGATTAAGGTGTAATACTGATATTAGAAGATTATTGTGACTTGAAATCATGAAGTTGGATAATTATTATGGATTGAATATATTTATACGTTGTTGTTAAGAGAGGACGAAGATAAATTGGAAGCCCAAGGCTAGAGAAGAGAATTACTGAAAGTTTAGTAGGTGAGTGAATAACGTCCCATTAAGATTTTATAAATTACTTTTTATTGCATTTATATCATCGATTTAATTATCGCATTTTAAGCATTATTTCAGTAATGAAGATTTATCAGAGTTATTTACTCGTTTCATTGATATTGCAAAGAGTAAAATTTGTATATTTTATTTAATGTTATTTATTATTTCCCAATTTCTATTTATATTAAATATTTATGCATAGAATTGAAAGTAACACTTTTGAGCTATTATTTGCAAATTTTCATGCTGGGATCCTTAATATGAAATAGTTGAAATTAGTCTTATTATTGGAAATGATTGGAAATTGATCCCACGCTTGCTTGACAATGTTTTGAAAGGATTGAACACAAAACGCTGGTTACTAACAGCAGAACTGTTAGTCCTTGGCACGCCATTGTAAATCTCGAGCTCGCTTGGTAATTCGTGAGTATTGACTCATGCTTGTAATTCGTGGGTGTTATACCTGTGCTTGTTTCGTGGCCTCGAGCCGCGCTTGTTGGTTATATACCCTTGTGGACTATGTGTCCATGATTGATATTCCGTTCTGTTGAAGCCTTTCGAAAATGTGAATTTTGATAATTTCCTGTTGTAAATCGTTTTTATTCGACAAATTGTGTTACTATATACTTGAGTTGATTACATTCGACAAGAATTGTTATGTTATATATAGAAGTTAAACTCCTTAGATCATTCATTTTACTTTTATTAGATTTTATAAATGGGATGTTATTCACCGGAAAATTTATTTTGGCTTCAGATAGCTCAGTTGACCCTGTACCCCTGGTTGAGCAGTAAAGAGCCTTGTCGTTGTTGATATTCAAGTCACCGACCTCTTTTGGTAGCTACTACTTGGTGTGTGTGTGTATACATATAGA
Source organism: Vachellia collinsii (assembly GCA_006871305.1). Lineage (NCBI taxonomy): Eukaryota > Viridiplantae > Streptophyta > Magnoliopsida > Fabales > Fabaceae > Vachellia > Vachellia collinsii. The sequence continues at coordinate 4,499 of QFDD01003114.1, read as the reverse complement.
CATATGTTTATGTATCTTTTTGGATAGATACTCCACGTAGTCTATAAGAGGTATTCATGTCCTTTTATTGTATTTTGGGAAATATGTACATGCTGTGGTGGAGCATTGCTCCGAATTGCTGTTTTGAGTTTTCAGGCCATTGTAGAACTTTCGGGAAGTCTATCATATAGTGGAGACTCTGCCGTAATTTCTACAGGAATCTTGCTATGTTGATAAAACAAGCAGGGTTTACTTTTATGTCATAATCTTGAGAAAAGAAGGTATATATGATTTAGATTCTACAACATAGATAGGAGGGGTTCTCCATTTTGCTTGGAGGGAATCGACTCCCATATATTGATTTGCTTTTCCATTAGGTGGCGGTATTCGTCTTCCCTTCTACTAGAAAGTGATTTCGATTTTCGATTTGAAGATGTTAGTGATTCAAGTGCAATTTTTGGCTTTGTTATCAGTAAAGACGATTGTAGAAGGGTCATGTCTTCTTCCTGCTTCTGCAACTTGAGCACAGCACAACTCTGTACAACGAACTCCGTAATTGATCATGGGTAATGTGCACGAATCGTTGGCTCGTGAAAGCGAAGTTCGAGGCAAAACGCCAACATGAGCCAGGCAAGACAAAAATAAGAAGCTCAGGGCTATGCGCACAAGCAATGCAATATAATAGACATTTTGTCATTGCTGTTGTTGGCTTCGGGTAAAAGTGAGGATCAAACTCTTTGGAGAAGTAATCAAAGGCTTGAGGGATGGTTTCTATTTCTTATAGAGTTTTTTAATTTTCTGGTTTATTTTCTTCGGTAGCTTTCTAGTTTATTTTCTTCATCTTTTCTTTATATATGAATGCTGGCTCATACTATTCTTGGTTAGTTGATAGCACTGTTAAATTCAAAGATTAATTTGACAAAAGATTATGTACAAAGCTACTTATTCTATTCCATTTGTAATGTTGTCTTTAATGTTTTTAACAAAGGTTAATTATATTGTTCAATGAAGACTTGTCTGCTACATTTTGTTGCAGATAATTGATTTGAATATGCATGAACAATAGTGTTTTTGCTTGTAATTTGTAGAGCAACAACAGTTTCACCAATCAAAAGAATCCTATGACAGGTTCAAAATAATTGATCAATCAACATTGAGAACATGAAGGAAGTCTCATAGATCCAAAGCAATAGAATGATCACCTGTAGGAAAAGAGAGCAATACAAACAAGAAAATGAGGACATGAAGGCTGCAAAAAGGCAATAGAAAGAAAATAAGCACTTTGCACTATCGTGTACTCTGTTGCATTGTTAAATGACTTATTCTTGGAGTGTCTCTGTTGTAATGTGCCATGAACTTTTGGGAATGCAGTGAGCATTTTGCACTGTCTTGTAATTTAAGTCGAATTTTTGAACCACTCATGTTGTAATAGAACCACACATTATATTGCTATCACAATATAATATTGTGCATTAACTTTGCAAAGTTTGATGCATACATGGGGGCAACAATAATACTATAAAATATCATCAATTGCTTACAACAATAAAAAAATATCATCTGCTGAAGCCTAAAGATCCAAAAGAGTACTTGGGACTATACATATCCTAAATGATACCCAAGTAATTTACAAAAAACAGTAGAATTAGAATCATCAAGTACTGCTTATTGGGATCTAAAGCATATAAAAAAAAATAACAAAATACAATTACCCAAGTCATTTACTATAGACTATATATATCCAAAAAAATTGCAAATGCAATAATGCACTAAGGGTGGCCAATTCCGCCTTCTAAGCTACATCCATGTGAGTTGCGTGTAGATTGTGAGCTTGCATTCAACTCTTGCTTGAGTGCTTTAATGTAGGTTTTACGATTATGTCCCTTTTGCACACAAAGCTTACACTTAAGGGTCGTATTGCTTCTTTTAAGCTTGTTTTTAGGTGATGGCTCGTCTTTCTCTCTTCTTCGCTTTTCTGTTGGCCTACTAGGACATTTATGGTATTTTGGAGGACGAATTGGTTCCAAATTTGTTCTAACCCACATGTATTTCCTAGATGCCTTATTAATTGATGGTTGAGCCATGTAGCCTTCTCTTATTGCCGAGACCACATCTATCAACTTCATATTCTTGTACATCTTCACATGGGTACTATCTTTTTTGCAATCCACTCAGATGTAGCCCACCTTGAAGCAAATGTTACACCACAATAATGCTTTGGGTTGTATGTTTTCAACATATATATGTCAACAAGTCACCAACTTTACTAGCAAAGATCAACCAACCACATTTGTTTTTATGTATAACCCGGCATCTATGCTTTTCATTTCTTAAAAACTTAATACTATATCCATGAATAAGGCAATACTCCCTCACAGCTTTCTTAAACTCTTCAATTGAAATAAATTCTATTCCAAGCTGAAATTCAAACTCTTTAGACATCATAGTAGGATTGTACTTTACATTCCTTGTTAGTTTTTTATTTTCTTCATCATCTAGTACATAATCTTCATACAACTCATCATCTTCTAAATCAGAAACCATATCTCCAATGTTATCTTCAAATTGCCTAGACAAAGGAATTATCTCTGAAGATTCAAACTGATTTTATGAGACATTAAAAGAACTCACATTACCTTGCCCAACACCCTCAACTATGTCAGCATTAATAAAATGATGAAAATAAGCATCATCCAGTTCAGCTTCGTCACTATCTTGCAGACAAAACATCATATATGCTCTCATCCTTTATGCTCCATATCATCCCATATTTAAACCTAAGCCTAACTGAAACAAAAAATCAAAAGCAAAGAATGGTAACAACAAATAAAAATCAGAATAGAGAAGAAAGACTTGAAATTAAAATACCCACCCATAAAAGAAGGAAAACACGCACACTTGAAATACACAAAGAACCCATGAAATGCCTTTCTCTACTTTGAGAACGAAATAAAGAAACCTGTGTTGTAGGGTGAACAAATTCACTACTCAGTGGATAGAGAATGCGACGCAACCGTAGGAGATGATCAAAGGTGACATCTTCATTGTATAACTTCCAGAAGCGAGGGGTCAGACGTTGCTTGCTCATGTATGCGCTCGTCAATTCTTTTCCCTCCTCCCTCTGTTTTAACCGTATTATTTTCCAGTCCTCCAATCTGATTTTTAAAGTAGAAGGGCTAACGATTTTAACTGAAAAAAGAAAAGATGAAAGACTTTAAAAAAGACAAAAAAAAACTATAGGTACCAAATTGAAAGTTGAGTGAAACTATACGTATGACAGGCTTAAATGTGTTACCTCTTTTAAGCCCGTAGCCTATTAGGGTTGGCCTTTTTAGGCTCATTTCCTTCTAGGAACTCAAAATAATAAACTTAACCTTTAATTAAATGAGTTTAATTGAGCTAACCCGACGGACTCGGTCCGTTTTCCTGACTTTAGTTAATAATAAAAATACTGATATTAAAATTAATAATATTGATGAAACACTATTAAATGATTACGTATAGTAAGTTTAATTTTAAAATAAAGTGACAGATTCCAGAAAAAAATGTCATTTGAGAAGGTATTGAGGTTAGAAAATTGTAAAAAATAGTTTATAAAATTTGTATAGATTTAGAGGATAACCAACGCTCTTTTGTCTTGTGTTTTTTTTTTAAATTTTTTTGCCAAACTAAAAAAACTCATTCATGTCGAAAAATATGCATGCCTATGAAATTACATCCACACCAACCATACTATTAGAAGGCAATTATTACATATTAGATATCAAGCAGTAACTAATAAACAATTGGGTGAAAATGTCATGCATATTTTTTGACATGAATGAGGATAAGTTACCGTTTGAAATCCCTGATTCCTAATTGCTCATAGATAAGAAATATGCAAGAGACAATCAATGAAGGAACTGGATTCATTCAGTTTATATAATACAGAGAAGGACCCACTTGAGCATGAGAATATTAGACTACAGCATGAGCCGTACATGTGGCCTATCTTTACTTAGCATTAAATTGATTATTCTCTAACACTCATTTATTATTATCACCACATCTTACCAAAATTACAATAAAGACATATTTGCTCATTTATAAAGAAGGCTAGATCGTCATATTTGCTTGTGATTATCAGAAGAGAATAATTTAGCGTAGAGAATAATCAATTTAGCGATATGTAACGATAGGCCACGCGTACACAGCTCATGTCGTATAAATAAATGAATCCAGTTCCCTCATTCATTGTCTCTTGCATATTTCTTATCTTTGAGCAATTGAGAATCAGGGATTTCAAACGGTAACCTATCATCATCGCCATGGATATCGATGCGTTGGGTTCCAGATTAGATGGCGTTAGGTATTATGATAAGTTGATTACAACCAGACATGGCGCTTTCATAGCTACTGATATCTTTAATCAGTGTATCGAGGATGTGTTTTGGCCTTGGAGGGGTGACGAGTATATAATTAAGGAGTGTTGCAGGAGCTATGCGAAGAAGATGAAGATCTCCGTCGAGGAGTTCATTCTT
>QFDD01003113.1:0-16790 GCA_006871305.1 Vachellia collinsii | reverse complement strand
CGTGGAAGAGGAGCGATCAAGTGAATGAAGAAGGCTGCCTTACGGAGGAGAAAAAAGAATTAGGGTCCCTTACTTGAGAATCTATCTATATTTATGCATTGATATATGATTTTTCCCACTCAATTCTACATTTATATATGCAATTTTAGCAATAAAATTTTTTATCAGAAACATCCAGCACAATTAAATTTTGAATAATATAAAAGTAAACATAATCTTTTCGAAAATTGTGCGATTTTAGCAATTTCATTGAATTGGTATAAACGGTCGTTATAAATCTACATGGAGAACAAGTGGGTTTCATATAAAAAAAAGATATGAACGTTTAAGTTAATTTAAAGAAGTTGCTAAAATAGCTTCGTTTTCAACTATTGTGTTTACTTTTTCATCCTTTAAAATCTAACTGTGTCAAACGTATTGAAGGAAAAATTTCATTAGTTAAATTGCATTCAACGCTTTATATATATATATATATGTTTGTGTATAAACTTTTCCAAGTCCTTACTTCTTATTATATAAACATGGTATGAGTGTGTTCATCTACCCTAAAGCTAATATCTAAAAAGTTTTATAACAGCTTTCAAATATGTCTCTATGCTGTTTCATATCGTTCGATAGCATTTTAAACAAGTCAGCGGACATAAAAATGAAAAGAAGAATTGGGGAGAAGTTTCTTGTTGAAAAAATAATTGTAAAATGGGACCTTCCACACATATACAACTGAATTTCCACAATATGTAACTGAGTTTCAATATGTTCAATTGAACATGCTCCATTTTATAATTAATTTTTCAATGGAAGATTTTTTTCCCCTCAATTTTTCCAAAATAAAACAGGCTTTCTATGGGTAGGAAGTCATTTCCGCGTCATTTATTTACTTCACGTAAATTTTAGACAAATTCCCATCCTTTTGAGCAGTACGCACGTTCTGGTAACCAATATGAAAAGCCCTTTCTTTAAGGCGTATATGAAGTTTTGCTCTACTATAATCAAAATAGAGCACTAAAATCATAATCAGATGTAGAAACAACAAGGCAAATGGCCAAAGTTGAAAGCTTACACTGCATAATGAAGAAGTTGAAAAATACTTAAATTAGAGGCTGTTGATCAAATACAATTCCAGCATTATTGGAAGGTGAATGAGTGCATAAAGTTCAATTCATCGAAATATATGAAAATTGTTTTCTCTCTTCTTCTTTATCACAAGATTGCATTTTTCTTTTGAATTAGACATATCCTTACCTGAGCTACTATGCCCTCTCTCCAAAACTTAAATTAGTGAGATGCAAATTGGTTTCAAATATTGGGCTTTTCTTTTCGGAGGGAATCCCAAAATCCGATATATAATAAGGTCTAAACATCAACAAGAATCAAGCTAAAAACATATAAAATATAGGGAAAATTAATCTATTAATCCTTTAACTGTTAACTCATTTGTAATTTAATCTCCCAACTATGATTAGGTGCGATTCAGTCCCTAAACGTTTAACTTATTTATGATTTAGCCCTTCTCTTTTTCATCTTTTTTATATTATTGTCCTTGTTAGCTACACCTCATACTGAGTCATCCCATGTGGCAATAATGAGAAATAAAATTGGTTCCAACTTAGCTCCACGTCACCAAGAAAAGAATGGATAGGAGAAGACGAAGAGATAAGTGAATCAATAGTTAAAGGATCAAAAGTTTATAAACCGAAAATCGCATCGAATCAAAGTTAAGAAACTAAGTTATAAGTGTATTAATGGTTAAAGAACCAAAATATTAATTTTTTTTAAAATATATTCATTTCTTCAAAATCCAAGCATATTCAATTATTATCAACCTAAAGCAAATTCAATTGGAATTATAATCAAAGGGGAATGACCGTTAAGGTATGTGCAGAAATTGGGCGAACTATATAATTGCAACTTTAGTGATGATGACATAAATAAAATCGTCGTCTATTCATCAATAAAATAAAAAAAAATTGTCATGTAAATAAACAACACAAGAAAAATATTTAAATTTAAGAATCTTTTGTTACAGGCATCCATATATATGAGGTTTCAATAATTTCTGTTTTTGGCCTCATAGTTGATCTAGAGTGATCTGATTGATCATATGATGAATTTATTTTTGTTAGCAAAGTCTAGGCTTTCTGTAATATGTGTTTTAATTGTATTTATATTTGTATGATACAAACTGAAAAATAACAACGAGTTTAAATTTTGTTGTCAATATAATGATTTTATTGGTAAGTGATTTGTATATATCTCTGTAAATCCTTTTGAATCTAAAGGTATGCCCTAATTCTAGTAAATCTCATAATCCAACTTACTTAAACTTTCATTCACCAAAAGAGAAAATAAAAATAATAACCAACCGTTATTACTAAAGGTTTGGTGAGCTAATATATAATTTATAATATTAAAAATATGTTTACAAGTGGCTACAGTAGTAATTTGATTAAAAAAATAAAAGTTTCTATGATCTCACTGGTGTTAGGTAATACTTTCGAATTTATAAAGTTATTTATATATTATTCACCACCATGGTGTTCAAATAGATGGTGAGATTTAAATCCACAAGCCGCAAATCTTGTAAGTTCCGTTAAATTTTTATCAACTATATCAACTTTTATTAATAGTAGCTACTATAATAAATTAAAATTTTAGTTTTAAATTATAAAAAATTAGTTTGTAATCTTTGAATTGTGCATGAATTAGTCAAACTATATTATTTAAATTTTGTTGACTACATCCTTTGAAAATGGAGAAAGATATTAAAAAGTTCCATAAATACTTTTGTAAAAGCAATGAACCTACCTTACCCCTATATAAATTTAAGAAACTAATTTATACCTTGAAAAAAGAGCTTACAAATTTAAATGGTTAGATTGAATTAAAATCTCTTAAAGTTTAACTCGTATTGTAGTTTTTATTAATTTAATCTTTAACAACTCAATTTTTATAGTTTTGATTTGATTATAATTCAATTTTTAAACTTTAATTTGAAGCAAATCAATTCCCGCGATTTAGTAAAACGTTGATCATTATTTTTAGAGAATAAAATTATGTATTTTATGAAATTTAAAATCGACTATGATTTTATCATTAAAATTATATGAGTTGAGTTGCAGCAATTAAAGTTTAGAAACTAAGTTTTAAGTAAGTCAAATTTATAAAGACTGAGTTAAATGAAATCAAATTTAAGATTTAAGTTATAATTGAGTCAAAACTATAAGATCTAAAATATTAATTTTACCTTGATAAATTTTCTTCAATTTTTAAATTTGTTCAAATAACCCGTATTATTAGTTTGTCAAGTTCTAACACATCAAATAGATTTTTTTTGGTTCCATCAATAAATGAATTGTAATTTGTAAGTGAAGTCCATAGAGTTGAATTTATCAAAACAAATTCTAAATGGTTCATTATCACTGTCACGTTTTAACCATTTTTGAAATAATAGACAAGATAAAAATAGAAGTTATTTATTATCATTCATGTGTCAAACTTTATACAATGTTATCAATAATATATATGTTATATACACAAATTTAAAAGTTTTCCATATTCATCTATGGATCCTCAACTTTTGAAGATACACGCAATTATCTAAAATAATTTTGAAAAAATTTTCGATGAGACGGTATGATTCAATTGGTCAAATGATTAATATTAATGTAATTATGCATTTTTAAGATGAGACAGTATGAAAAAAATTTCATTTTTTAGAAGAATTTAAAAAAGATAATTTTTTTAATTTCATTATAAATTTTGAAAGCATTTATTAATATGGATTTTCATACAATTTAATCTTCATTATTAATTGCTAATTTGACGATTTACCACATGATACAAACAAATTCAATCAAATAAACAGTTATTTATATATAATAATGTTGTAAAATTTCCATCAGATATGAAAATTCAATAATTGTTGAAATGAATATTAGTTTAGTACAAAATGACATCAAAATTATGTCTTCGAAATATTAGTATAGATAAAATCTTATTTATTAAATTTTATTATATAAAGGGGGTGTGTTTTGTTAAGTTTAAAAATTAGTTTTGCATCTTACAATACAGTACTCATATTATATGCTCCATTTTACCCATAATATGAGTCATTTTCTAGAAGAATTTGGTGATTCAAAATGTAAGTTATTTTGAAAGAATTTGTGTAATATTTCTATTTTCTTTCAAACATGGTTTCCTTCTCAATTTTCAATGAAGAAATAGATCATACTTTTTAAAATTTGTGATATTTATTAAAGGTAAAATTGAAAGTTACAACAACTTTTAGACAACTTGAATTAGGTAACTAACTTTTTTTTATTCCAATAAATTAATTATAAGTAACTTATATTATAGACTAAAAAGGGTGTTTACTTGATGAAAAATATTTACATACTCTCAGAGTGTTAAGTCATCTATACTCTATTCAATGAAAATACTTCAAATATCTCTTAATGTGAATCCCACATCTCATAAAACCCTCCTAATCATTCCTCTTTTTTCCATAATAAATATCTATTATAATGGGTTATGGAAAAAGAGAAATAATTATGATAAATTTATATGATATGAGATCCATGTTAAGGGACACTTGAAACATGTTCATTTGACAGAGTATAAATGACGTGGTACTCTAAGAGTATGTAAATATTTCTCTTTACTTGATACAATGTAAAAACAATTCTCCACCATTGTTCAGACAAATACACTTAACCTTTTTGTTTTTCATGACTCAAATAAATTTTAAAAGCAATTATCAATATGGAATTTTTACAATTTAATTTTTCATTACTTTTTTTGCTACCTTAATTTTTATTAATAATTAATAATTAGGCCTTTTAAGAATAGGTTGAAATAGATAATTTTTTGTTATTATATGAAATAACTTATTTCGATTATATTCATATGAAGACACCTATCGTACCAGCCTTTTAATTCCATAATGGAATTGAATGACTTTAAACAAGATTTGACAATAAAAATTGATAGTAGCGACAAAACATATCTCAAATGATTAACATGCAATGGAATAAAACTATGTTATACCTAAAAAAGGTGTAAAATTTATGCAATATAAACAAACTACAAAAAAATTTCTTAAACTTACTCACATGTAGATCACTTTTTAACCTATAAATTATATAATAATTTCTCTTAGATTTTTAAATTTGTTCAAAGAATCCTTAATATTGTGATGTGATTTTTATTTTGGATTATTTGTACATCATGTGGATTCTAATTACCAAGCTAGTAATATAGGTTAGGCTTACAAGCACAACCTGCCAACCCTTCTAAAGGTTGCTTGCTTGGATTGTTATTTTCTCGACTTGTACTGCCAGGCCCATAGGTTGTGGTAGGCTAACCTATAGGACATCTTCGATGACCATATTGATAAATTTTGAAGCACTAAACCTAGTACTATCTTATATTCTTAATATAAACCTTGGTTAACTTTTTTTTAGAAATATTGATGAAATTAAATAAAATTACGTTATATTATATACATATTGAAATACTTATGGGTATCATTAAACTATATATCAATTTGTAAATCTAGCAAATTAATTTGAAAAAATTATAAATATGTCAGTTGATTTAGCTTTATTAATCTATCTAAAAAGGTCAATTCATATTTATATTAAAAACCGGATATAGTATCATTTTAGTTTTCCCTCCCAATTTCCCCATCCTCTTCTTAACTTGACAAGTGAGAGAGAAGTCAGGAAAAATGACTCTTGAAAGTCTTCACCACTCTCTTATCGCCATGATCGAACATCTTCACATCTTCCAAGAGCAACAAAACGTGCTTGTACATGTTCATGCAAATGACATGCTCCATAAAATGGTCAAGATAGAGTTATTCCTCTAGGTACACCTAAAATTAAAGTTTCCTTTAAGAATGGTTGATCCAACACTACTTTGTTTCAATCCGAATTTGAGAACACTGGTTTTTTATTTGAAGTTTATAACGTGGTCATTTTTCAAGATTTCAAGGAGTTTGAAGTAGAGCTAGTATGCGGATTGAACCTGCCAACTCATAATAGGGTGGGTTGCCAAAAATAAGGCCAATTTGGATGCTGCCCGCCAACCCGCTTTTATTTTTAAAAAAAGTTAAAACTGATTTACGTTAGATATGATTAGTTTTGATGATGTTAAATGTCAAATATGAAAGAACAAAAAGTTTTTATAATGTATATTGACTAACTACTATATTTAATGTGAATTTCTTATGTAGTTTGGTCAAAGAAAGAAAAGAAGTCGTCAAGTTGAATTATGGATAATGGCCAAGAAGAAAAATGTTTCAAATAGATATTACATCATCATACATTGAGCTACCATTAATCTAAACTTGATTAGGATGATCAGAATTGTTTCCTGAAGGCCACACTTGAGTACAACCTCAAAGCACTCAAGTACAAGGATTTTTTTTAAGTTTCCTTAAGCCAAACTCGAGTATGAAGATTTTTTGAGTTAATACTCGAGTATGACCTCCTCTATTTAGCTATGCTTCACTTCCAGCTTAACATGTGTTTAGTATTTTGCTCATATCTTTCAAACCACATGTCCGATTGATATGAAACTTGATTCATACGAAACTAAACTCAAAATGAGATCCATATACACCAAGAACAACCTCAAAGCATTTAATATGAATGATATATAAATTTCTAAATATGATGATTAGATTTAACACTACATCACCGACCTTTGCTTACTATGGCTACCATATTTTTCTGAAGATATAAGCTTTTGGAATTATTCTTCTTGCATTTGAAAATAGCCTCAAAGAACTTTCTAGGGATATAATAAATGCAAAGTTTGTAGTTAAATTGAGAGTGTTATGACTGTCACAAGTTATTTTGAAGTCGTGACCTCATACTCTTCAGTATCAGGAATGCTTTTGGTACACTTCAAGTGGCGATAGATAGGCCAAGTCACGACTTGGGAACAACAAACTTGAGTACAAGTTGCAATACTTGAGTATCATCTTCAAAATAGAGTTTTTACACAATACTTTCAAGAACTCTCGAGTATGGAGAAGAGTATTCAGTATGACAATTGAGTATGACAACCAATACTTACGTATCAACCTTCAATGAGCATACTCTCAAGTGCTATTGAGTATGAATGAAAGTATAAGTTTTCAAAATCTTACAACACTCAAGTATGAATGACAATACTCAAATATCAAAGTAATTTTGGAATACTCCCAAGTGCTCTCAAGTATGAATGAAAGTGTTAATGTTCAAGAAGCTTACAAACACTTGAGTATTGTATTAATACCTAAGTATCTAAGTTGTTTAAGAACACTTTCAGATGCTCTCAAGTATGAAAGAAAGTGTTAGCATTAAAAAGACTTACAAACACTTGAGTATGTCCATTATACTAGAGTATCAAATGTATTTTTGCAATACTTTCATATGCATCCAAGTATAAGTGAAAGTATTCAATATTTACACTATAACATTTTTAGTAATACTCACGTATTGTTAAAAATATTGACAAACACTCAAGAAATGCTTTCCACACTCAATATTTCTTCAAGGACTTTATTTTTACTGAAATGATTTTCAAATAACACTCGAGTATTCTCAAACACACTAGAGCATATAATTTATCTGATCATACCTCAGTTTGTCAGAAGCTTCGACTTTATTTAAAATCTTTCATTTTTCATGCTCAATTGATTTAATCCATATATGTCTTCATAAATGCTTCATCTTCATACTTAGCAACAGGGTGTGGGCTTCTGATAACTTCTCTGGCATGAGCTTAACAGACAAAATCTTAGGCAACGATCATTCTTTGTGTCAGAAGCATTTAATGTCGAACGTTGAACAATAAAGTTGAGTGTAACGGAAACAAAGCTTACTACCTCAACGGAAAATTGTCAAAAACAACCAACACTTTGTCAAGCCAAATGTTTGAATGATGACACTAAGAGTAATGGAAAAAATGCTTTCTCTAACGGCTATTATTGGCAACATCTATAAATAAGAGGAAGTAATCAATGAAAAAATGTTATGAAGTATATAGAGTCACCGAATATAACACGTAGAGTGTGGATTTGAAGAAATCACACAACGATGATAGGACTCTAATATTATACTTTTCTATGAGCTTCAGTATTAACATAATCCGCTTCATAGAGTGAAGCATTTCCCAAATATAATCATTCCAACCTTCTAAGAGTAACTTAGGATACATTTGAGTAAAATAGAGAGTGTAACCTAACATATGGCAAGGGGAAGCGATTGTAAGGGTCTCTTAAGTACCAATAATTACAAATTTAAGTGGGTTTCATTTATAAATATCTGGAAAAATTTATGAGATTCTCAAATACCTACCGTTATAAACTTAAAATAGGCTTCGTAAGTGTCTGTATTAAACTTATGGTTGTAATTAGGGGTGTGCAACGGGCGGGACAGGCTGGCCCGAGAGTCAACCCGTAGCCCGCCCGTTTATTTTTCAACGGGTACGGGCTAGCCCGTACCCGTATAGAACCCGTTTAAGCCCGTATTAAACGGGCTAGTGTTAACCCGTACGGGTTCGGGCGGGTACGGGCTAAACCCATTTACACTCTCAAATTAAAAAAAAAATAGAGCAACAACAATGAATTTCTAGCTTCACCGTCGACGTATTATTTGCATCCATGAAAGCTCCTCAACTTCCTAAATACTCGAATAAGGAACTGGAATAAGTGCTTCAGAGTTCGAATTATCAAAGCTGTCCCTCCTGCAGTTCCATCGTCTGTCAAAGAGGCCAGATGAGGAGGAGGAGGAGGAGAGGGCAGAGAAAGATTAGGTGAGAGTAAAGAAGAGAAGGAGATGAGAGATTGAGAGAAATATGAGGAGGGAGGGCTCCTGATAGTGAATAAGGGAAGAGAGAGATTGAAAAAAAAGAGGTTCAACCGTTCAGGGGAGGGGTGGGCGCCGCACGTTAGTGATATGTGAAGAAGAAGAATTGAAGATGGTGAACTAAAACCTAAAAGTAGGTTGGGATTTTTATTTTGAATTTTAAATTTTATGTAGTATAAAAATGGATAAAACCTACACTTTGGAAGCTGAAAGGAATCGAAGTAGGGAGCTGTCACCTGTCAGTTTCAAGTGATTGCTTTACCATTGAGCCATGTGTTGGAATTATCTTGTATGTTAGAAATTTAATATATTATAAAATGTTAATATAATTTAAAAATAAAAAAATATATATGGGCGGGTACGGGCTGCCCGAGGGTGTGCCCGTAGCCCGCTCGTTTAATAGCATAGCCCGTCCCGTTTAAGCCCGCCCATGACGGGTCAGTTTTGGGCGGGCCCAAACGGGAAAAATTTTGAACGGGCTCGGGCGGGTTCATTGGATTCCGGGTCACTTGCTCAGCCCTAGTTGTAATGGTTTACTAAGTACCTGTGTTAAATTTAGAAGGGATAGTAGATTGCAAATCTCAAAAAATTCTGAGGATTGGACATAAGTCAAAGAGGGTTGAATCAAAATAAATTGTTGTGTTGTTTTTTGCTCTTTATAATCTTCGGTGATACCTTTCTAAACTCATCTTTTATTCTTGTTTATATTGTTTAATCAGTAAAATTTCTATAAACACCCAATTAACTCCCTCATTGGGTGACAGTTATCCTAACAATTTATAAAAAAAAAATATGTGGATAATTTTTTATCATAATGTAAAACTAATTAATATTGGATGTTTGTTGATAATTTGATTTATGGTTTATATTTAATTTGAATTCAATCTTATAAAGTGTATTGTATATATTTAAATTGTATTGTTTAAAATTTGAATTAAATATTTTATATTCAAGTTATGGTGTATTTTTATAAATTAAATTTATGAAAAATGATATTTCATTTTAGGTATTGAAAAAAAATAAAAAAAGATATTTCAACTTCCAATTGAAAAATATTATAAATAAAAAAATATGAAAAATTTTAAAAATGGTGGTAGGCTGGGTTGGATAAATCCGAACCCGCTTGCAAGCAAATATTTGAGCCCGTCACTGTAATCAGTGATTTAGCCCACTTTACCACCTCTAGTTTGAAGTAATGGCAAAGAGATTCGGATTGGCGGTGGCATTGACAAGCTGTGTTGATTTAATTGGGAGAATCACAAAGATACATAGATATCAATCTTTAACTTATGTCAGATTGGAAATGGATCTACTATTTCTCTCAACCACCCTTTATGGTGGCCTATGCAATCTGGTTTAGTTGACAACTTGAATACTTCTAATGTTGCTGAACTGTTAATGCATAACCAAAGCTCATGGAATCCTCTTGGCTGGAACACATCTTTGGTAAGCTCTTTATACCCTTTTCACATAGCAAGAGAGATACTTGCCACTCCAATTTCTCTTACAAATGAGGTTGATAAAATTCTCTGGTCTCGTGGTAACACTGGTGCTTATAGTGTTAAAGAAGGCTTTAAAATTTTTTTGGACCAAGAATTCAATTTTTCCATGAATGCAGAACCTTTTTGGAAAATTCTATGGTCAATTAAATTGCCATACAAGTGTCTGTTGTTCATATGGAAATTAATTGACTAAGCTCTCCCTGCGATATATATTCTTAAATCTCATCATATGAACATTGAGGGACAATGTTTATTTGGATGTACACAGCATGAGACTCTTAACCATATTTTGTTTGCATGTCCATATGCTCAAGTAATTTGGTTTGGATGTTTGTCTATAAGACCACAAGGACATAGGCTATCAGACTATGTGTAATGGTTAAAGGATACAATTCTATACCTTCATTCAGATGGACATATACAAGAATTACAAGCAATCATCATCTTGTTGAATTTCTTATGGATGAAGCGAAATCTAGCATTGCATGAAGGAAAAATTGGGATTCCGTCAAATGTTATTAAGGAAATTTCCAACTTCTTATCAACGGTTGATTGGCCTTTCTCTAGAACTTTTGAAGAAGATCCTATAATTCTTCAGGCTGTCAATAGGTCTTTGACAACATCTCCATCTTATCAATGGAGAATAATGATGAGGAGAGTCAAAAGAGAATCCTTTAAGTTCTGTGACGCATTCATTTACCTCTACGATTTGCCTTTAATATCTTTCAGTTGGAAAAGAGTTACAGTTCATAACTCGATTTTCTGGTTATATTGCTTACGTGCTCTTTTATGTTGGATATGCAATTCAAGGCTTCTGATGAATGAGTTGTGGAATCTCAATATTGCAAAAATTAATGGCAAGCCGGTAGACCTCAAATAGATTTCCTCATCTTAAGCAGGAGTAGTTTAAATAGACATATGCTCCTTTCTAAGTTCTTTTAACTTTATCACTACTAGTATAGTTGATTTAGTTTCCTTTAATAGGATACATAATTTATTTCCTTTTAATTTGAACTCATATAACTTGTAGGATATATATATTTTAATGATATCATTTTGCTTTTCCTAAAAAAAAATGGGAGAATCACAAAAGGTTGAAATACAAGGTATTTTTTTCCAAAAAAAAGATAGGTTGACAGATTTGAGTTAGCTATCTGACAACCCACATTACTTAGCTAACAGGTTGTGGCCAGCCAACCTATAACTCATGTTAAAATGGGTTGAACTGGTCCCGTTAGCCTGTTTAAGTGAATGTCGTACTTATATTTTAGGGGTATAAAATAAAATAGGGTTTAAGGGCTCAAAAGCCGCATGCTCATGCTCACACCTATGCCCCTAACTCTCGATATTATAGTGTCTCGGTTATAGAATTAGAATTGAATTCTTAAAAGTGGATTTTATTTTGATTAGAATGAATTTGCATTGCCTTATTTAACTAGTAGAGTTTTTTCCCATATAAAAGACAAGTAGAGTATGATATTTGGTAGTAGTATTATGTATTCCTTAAATACCACTACAAATGACTAAGAAAAAAAAAATTCAATATGACCAGTGACGATCCCGTAGCTTGGGATGATAAGAAATTTTTTGTGTACCAAACAAAAAACTCAAGCTTAGAACTTTTACTTTAGAATTTTGGAGATTTGTTGTTTTATGTTGCATATTTTAAAATATTAAAAGTTTAAAACTTAGTAAAAAATGTCTAAAGGCCTGCAAGCTAGCTCCGACATGCATGTCTAAGGGTCAAGCTTTAAAAAGTAGGTTATTCCCAGTCATGGCTCCAACTCATTAAGGTGTCTAACCCCGGCAAAACGGTGTGACATGGGGCAATCTGGTTAGCATATTTTTAAAAAAAATCTATATTTTTATTTTTAACTTAATTTTTTGGATTACTAAATCAGATTACCTTTAATTATTAGTGATTATATTTTAATGTTTTATTATTTTGTTATTTGTAGCTTTTAATAGATTGTAAGAATAAAAATATATTCTTAATGTAGTATTTTATTATGGTTACAATCAAACAGTTGTGAAAAACATGTATATATCAAAACATTATGTTTTGAGAGTCATTTTTTATTTAAATGTTATTATATTAACTTGTTTTTAATCATTCTATAAAAAAATTGTTTTTAATCAAATATGAGTATTTTTATTAAATTATATTATTTTTTATATAATGGGTTTGACCCATCTGTTGACTTCGATTTAACCCACTATCATTAACCCTTGACCTATTGTTTCTATCGGTTTAGAGTTCAATTCAAGTTTAATTACATTGTTAAAAAAAGAAAGGTGATAAGGTAAATATATATTTTAGCCTTAACCTTTTCATGCTTGAGCCCATCAAGGCCAACCCTTTAGGGTTAGGCAAGCCTATATTGAAGGCCCTAAAACACATGTTAACTCATATTTTTAGCTTTGTCATCACTATCATGTTTTAATATTTTTTTCATAGAAAAATCATTTTTTTATCCATTCATGAAATAGTGTACTTCTTCGAGTTTACAACATAAACCATTTCTAGAAGAATGCCTTTAATATGTAGTATAAGTCACTTTAAAAGTAACTAATACTTATTTGTTAATTTTACCCCATAATTAATGTTTATATGTGACTTTTTATGATCTTCCTTTCTCATTTATAACCTCATTTAATATGGGTAAAGTTGAAAAGTTTTTTCAATTTAAGATAGATTTAATGAGTTGACTACCATTTCTTGATTCTAATAAATTAGCTAAAGTAACTTATATTGTAAATAGGATAGAGTACAACAAAAATACAGTTAAAATATATATTTTATCCTTTAAATTTATATTAAATTTTAGTTTGATCCATTAAGTTTAAAGAGTACATTTTTAATGTTTTATCTTAATACTATTAGTTTCATTTAAAAAAAATGCAGACATAACAATTGATTTTTACATTATTATAGATAATTCTAGAAAAGGAGGGTGATTTTCGTATGAATCTAATAAATCTTAAATTTTCATGGACAATGTGCATTGTGACTAGATAACGCGTAAGAATGAATCGGTTTCTACTTTTATACTAAAGATATATATATATTTAGTTATTTAAATTTATATTAAATTTTATTTCAGTCTTTTAAATTTAAAAAGTGTATTTTTAATTGTTTATTTAAACATTATTATATTTATTTCTCAGAAAATGCTAATTTGACAAATTTAAACGATAATTCTGTAGTTAATACTGATAAAATATACTTAGATTTAAATTATTTAATATAATCATTTGTATATGTTAAAAGTAAATATTGTTTTATCATGAAGAATCACGTTTTAAATTTCTTATTTCTCCATTTTTGTTAAATAAAACTAACAATGTTAAGATAAAAGATTAAAAATCCACTTTTTAAAATTAGAAGATTAAATTGAAATTTGATATAAATTTAAAGAATCAAATTTTGTTTTATCATGTAGAATCACATTTTAAATTTATTATTTTTGCATGTTTGTTAAATGAAACTAATAGTGTTAAGATAAAAGATTAATAATGTACTTTGTAAAATTAAGGGATCAAACTGAAATTTGATATAAATTTAAAGAATTAAATGTATATTTTAAAACATACAAATTATTGTATTCAATAATTTAAATTTAAGTATATTTTATCGGTATCAACTAAATAATTATCATTTTAATTTGTTGAATCAGCATTTTCTATTAAATAAATCTAATAACGTTTAAATAAAACAAAATTAAGAATACATTTTTTAAACTTAAAGGATCGAAATTAAACTTAATGTAAATGTAAAGAACCAAATATATATTTTAGTATAAAAGGAAAAATCGATTCATTGCTACGCGTTAGCGTTATCTAATCACAATACACATCGTCTAGGAAAATTTAAAATTTTATTAGATTCATACGAAAATCACCCTCCTCTTCTAGAATTATCTATAATAAGTGTTCTAAAAATCAAGACACGTTGGCTAACTAGCAACATATTTAATTTTATCCACACAAATTTAAGAACAATTTATTAGATTCACACGCAGATTCACCCCAGATTAATGAAGAGAATAATGCGGTCAAATTCAGAGGGGACGTGATGATTCATTCATGAAATGAATTGTAATTTAATGCCAAGCCACCATCAAATTTTGGCCTTTTAAAGAAGAACCCAATTAAAAATAGATAAAATCTTATTTGCTAGTTTCTTTATATAAATTAACTGAATTCAACTTGCGTTAGACAAACACGAATGTACAGACCGTTGCAACGATGAGTATGCATTAATTTCTTGCAGATTAATAATAGTCAAACTCGTAAATTGACCTACCAATTTATCATTTTTTATTATTCCACCATTCAAAAATGTGTTAATTTATTTTTAAATTTCATGTAAATTCGGTTAAATTCACGAATTTACTCATCGAATTTACCGTTTTCCCATTTTTATCGTATA
Organism: Vachellia collinsii; assembly: GCA_006871305.1. Lineage (NCBI taxonomy): Eukaryota > Viridiplantae > Streptophyta > Magnoliopsida > Fabales > Fabaceae > Vachellia > Vachellia collinsii. The sequence goes on along the minus strand of QFDD01003113.1, from coordinate 1,998 downwards.
AAATCGTATTAATTTACTCTTAATTCTCTGTAATTTTTTTTCTTAAATTTGATTATGTTTCTTTGTTGAGTACGGTAGAATATGGATGTTGATAGATTTAATTTAAATTAAATAAAATTTAATTTGTTAGGTCTGCATTTTTGTTAAATAAAACTAACAATGTTAAGATAAAAGATTGAAAATACACTTTTTTAGAATTAGAAGACTAATTTGAAATTTGATATAAATTTAAAGAATCAATTTTTTTTATCATGTAGAATCACATTCTAAATTTATTATTTTTGCATTTTTGTTAAATGAAATTAATAGTGTTAAGATAAAAGATTAATAATGTACTTTGTAAAATTAAGGGATCAAACTGAAATTTGATATAAATTTAAAGAATTAAATGTATATTTTAAAACATACAAATTATTGTATTCAATAATTTAAATTTAAGTATATTTTATCGGTATCAACTAAATAATTATCATTTTAATTTGTTGAATCAGCATTTTCTATTAAATAAATCTAATAACGTTTAAATGAAACAAAATTAAGAATACATTTCTTAAACTTAAAGGATCGAAATTAAACTTAATGTAAATGTAAACAACCAAATATATATTTTAGTATAAAAGGAAAAATCGATTCATTGCTACGCGTCAGCGTTATCTAATCACAATACACATCGTCTAGGAAAATTTAAAATTTTATTAGATTCATACGAAAATCACCCCCCTCTTCTAGAATTATCTATAATAAGTGTTGTAAAAATCAAGACACGTTAGCTAACTAGCAACATATTTAATTTTATCCACACAAATTTAAGAACAATTTATTAGATTCACACGCAGATTCGCCCCAGATTAATGAAGAGAATAATGCGGTCAAATTCAGATGGGACGTGATGATTCATGAAATGAAATGAATTGGAATTAATGCCAAACCACCATCAAATTTAGGCCTTTTAAAGAAGAACCCAATTAAAAATAGATAAAATCTTATTTGTTAATTTATTTATATAAATTAAGTGAATCCAACTTGCGTTCAGACAAACACGAATGTACAGACCGTTGCAACGATGAGTATGCATTAATTTCTTGCAGATTAATAATAGTCAAACTCGTAAATTGACCTACCAATTTATCATTTTTTATTATTCCACCATACAAAAATGTGTTAATTTATTTTTAAATTTAATGTAAATTCGGTTAAATTCACGAATCTACTCATCGAATTTACCGTTTTGACATTTTTATCGTATAAAATCGTATTAATTTAATCTTAAATTTATGTAAAATTTTTTTCTTAAATTTCATTATGTTTCTTTGTTGAGTACGGCAAAATATGGATGCTGATAGATTTAATTTAAATTAAATAAAATTTAATTTGTTATTTCTGCATTTTTGTTAAATAAAACTAACAATGTTAAGATAAAAGATTGAAAATGCACTTTTTAAAATTATAAGACTAAATTGAAATTTGATATAAATTTAAAGAATCAAATTTTTTTTTATCATGTAGAATCACATTTTAAATTTATTATTTTTGCATGTTTGTTAAATGAAACTAATAGTGTTAAGATAAAAGATTAATAATGTACTTTGTAAAATTAAGGGATCAAACTGAAATTTGATATAAATTTAAAGAATTAAATGTATATTTTAAAACATACAAATTATTGTATTCAATAATTTAAATTTAAGTATATTTTATCAGTATCAACTAAATAATTATCATTTTAATTTGTTGAATCAGCATTTTCTATTAAATAAATCTAATAACGTTTAAATAAAACAAAATTAAGAATACATTTGTTAAACTTAAAGGATCGAAATTAAACTTAATGTAAATGTAAAGAACCAAATATATATTTTAGTATAAAAGGAAAAATCGATTCATTGCTACGCGTTAACGTTATCTAATCACAATACACATCGTCTAGGAAAATTCAAAATTTTATTAGATTCATACGAAAATCACCCTCCTCTTCTAGAATTATCTATAATAAGTGTT